>PVKU01004547.1:0-144461 GCA_004027475.1 Anoura caudifer
AACACAGGAAGGCCTAAAACAGTCATGTATCTATCACCTGGGAAATTTTTTTTTAAATACAAACTCTACTAACTTAGAATCTCCAGGGTTAGAGAATATTTTAAAACTCCCAGATGACTCTCAAGCGCCCAGGCACTTGCAGAGAGCCATGACACTTGGTCCCTGAATATGTACCTGCAGGGCCGGAGAGAGGGCGCAAGGAAGCAGCTGAGAGCAGAAATGTCTTGGAAGTTTTAAGATTTATATTAAACATCCATGTGAACACGTCTTCCAACTTTTTATTTTAACAGTGTCTGTCCTAATGGAAAATTTTCCTTACATTTATGCATCAGATGAATGCCTCAGGAATGTGCACATATTTTCCTGTGGCTTTAAAAAACCAAAGAAGCTTTCATCCCTTTGAGAAGCACAGGACTAGAAAGAGAAGTGGCTCCTCCATTCCCCGCCAAAGACCCAGTTTCTGGCTTCCTGTCTTGGATCAGCTTCTCCCACCAGTACTAACCTTGAGGGTGTCTTCTTGCAAGAGCGGAGCTTCCACCTGCCTTCACAGGAGGCCCCACCCCAGGGAGTCTCCACCACTGGAGCCCCTTGAGTCCAGTCTATTCCCTTTCTTCTCTGCCAGACGATTGCCTGTCTCCTCGCTTGACTTGGAGCTACTCATTTTGTTCTCTCCTGATTTCTACAATGTGCATGTTCCTTTGCTTTCTATTCAGCTTCTAACTTGCCACTTTCTTCACCGCTTTTTCATGCACACCTGCCTCTGACCTTCATTCAATACTGACACACAACGGCTCCAAACAGACCACCTGCTCAGACTAATGGGCCCAATCCTATTTTTCCTGCATTGCTTGTGCCATGAGACTCCAAACGTATCACCCTGTAGATTCTTGCACTCTGTCGCCATTCGTGTCCCTTATTCCCTTGTTCATGTTCCTTTATTAATCTCCAATTTTGAACAGCAAGATAAGCTACATAATCTGCAGTGCCGGTGCAAAGTAAAAACGGGAGTCCCTTGTTCAAACATTAAGAATTTCAAGATAGCAATAGCAGAGCATTCAACTAAACACACAGCCCTTCTAGACTAGGACCTTCTGTGGATTCCACAGCTCCCACACCTGTGCAGCTGGCCCTGGTATCACCCTATTCAAGGACTTTTTACTATATATTTTTTCTTACTAAAAGTACTATCTAGCTGGCTTTTCTGACACCAGCTGTCTGGTTGTCCTGTAAGTTCCTTCCAATTTAATGATTTTATCTTTCATGCTCTTACCCAATAACACTGATAAATATTATAAAACCACTATGCTCTTCTCCTCTCTTATATGTTACTAGTCTTACACATTTGTGTTGTTCTCTTGACCCAACAGGGTATGTTTTGCCTCGACACCTTTGTTTAAGCCATGCCCTCCATCTAGAATGCCTTTAACTCACTCTACCAGCACAAGTCATTCCATAATCCCCGGAAGGCAAAATCTTCCCCATCCATTAGTCACTCCTCTTTGCCCCCAGATGAAATGATTTATCCTTTCTCTGAAGGCCCATAGCTTTTATTACCGTTTCAAGCACTTGTTATCGATACTATCTTGCTCATAATTTTTTTTCTGTGGATAGTGGTTTGCCTCCCCGGCTTTAAAGTCAGGCTCTCCCTTTATCTCCCCAACACCCCAGGCACATAGCACACTGGATGCAAGCGCTGACTGTCTAAGGGGTTTTGAGCCTAATAATTTTGAATGTGTCATGTAAAAAAGTCATCTAAGCCCAAACATTTCAATGCCTCTCTTCTCTAGTAAATGTCTGAGAGGGCACTTCTGGTCGTTCTTTTCCTCAGAATGAGATGAAGATGTTCAAATATAGTGTGGGGAGTAGGAGGGGAGAAAAATAGAAGAGAAAATTGGAGATATTTCCAGTTGTTCCTAAATCAGGAGATGTCCAGATGTGATTTATTAGCAGTGGTTCTCCTAACTTCAGACATATGAATCTGCCTATAAATACAGCATGCATTCCAGAGGCAAATGGGTTGAGGATTCAATTCCATATTAATGAATATGGTTTCTGTTCTCATCCATTAGTGAAAACAACTAAAAATAAACTACATAAAATGAACACAGTAGTGAGGAAATGAATAAACTTAATAAAAGTCCTATATTTTTTTTCTTAGAGAATTTGGTAATTCCTGAATGTACATTCAGCAACATTGGGACTTTTATGAACTTATTTAATCCATTATGTATTAGCTATTATTGTATACTGAAAATTTAAAAATTAATAAAATATGGCCTCTGGTTTTGAATAGAAGCAAAAAAGAAAACTGTATGTCTTCTAGAACAGGTGGTTCCTTGTGTCTGGAATGCAAGGTGAATTCCAGAATAGAATTCTCAGCAATAGAAAGAAGTGAATCACATGGTGATTAAGGAGAAAATTACAAGAGCAAAGGTCATTAAAAGACCTTCCCAGGTGTTGGCATCTGGCCTCCTTCGGCCCCAAGAGAAACTTGTGTTGAAAAACAAGTGATGCAACAGCCAAAAGCTGCTGGGTAGGAATCAGAGTGCAGAGCAAGAACATCTGCTGGGTAGTGTCATCTGCTTGGGAATAGACTCTGGAAGCGAGGAACAAGGACAAGCTGGGCCAGAAGGACGCTAAATTTGCTGTGACTGAGGAATCCAGGTGTTAGTCAACAGAACTACCCCTGGGAGTTTTCTCAAATTGGGAAATAATGTAATACTCTCCCAAGCTCGACGTTCATTTATTTTCTTTTAGAATGAAAAGCCATATCATAGCCCCAGGAATTGTTATAAAATGAACCTATCCTCACAAAAATTCTCATGACCACGCAAGAGTCGAAGACATAAAATATCAGAGTGAGTTTTAATAGGCAAGTCTTTGACTATCTCTAAAAGTCATAAAAGCTATGCCACCTCTTGTTTGTTCTGCCTCCCCTCCTTCCTGAACTGGAAAAAAAAATAATTGAGTTAGGGGAAAAGGAACAATCCATGCATTTAGAAAGCAAGGCAATGTATTGAGTGTCACAAAAAAGGTCACTGGCAAAATAACACATTCCCAAAACATGAGTGAATGTCATGAGTCTCATTAGGATATTAGCGTAAATCACATGATGTTAATTATTTAACACTTTAGAGAGTGTGGATGGAGAGGAAGAATTGAAGAGGAGGATGAAATCCTTGGAGAAATATCAAAAACAGCTGAATAACCTTACCTTTGATAAAGCCCTGGTAGGCTGGCATGCCCTGCACGCCAAGATGCATGAGCACTGCTGATAGGCGCTTAGGGAAGAGGGTTACCTGGGCATGGCAATAGAAACAATGCAGATACCCAAAAATCAACACAGAATTCCCACCCCCTGAAGAAGAGATTATCACATAATGAACAGGTATACCCTGGGGATACTGAAGGTTCAGTTCATTAAGGCAAGTATCACAATAAACAAATCATGAACTTTTTGGTTTCCCAGTGAATAGAAAAATTATGTTTATTCTATACTGCAATCTATTAAGTGTACAGTAGCATTGTGTCAAAAAATGTACATGCTTTAATTAGAAAATACTTCATTGCTAAAAATGCTAACCATCATCCGAGCCTTCGGTGAGTCATAATCTTTTTGCAGGGGGAGGGTCTTACTTTCAATTTGTTAAAATAAAAAAAACACTATCTGCAAGGTGCAGTAAAGCAAGGCACAGTAAAATGAGGTATGTCTCTATACTTGACAATCTTTTGGTGCTGAGTCCAAACTGCCTAATACACTTCACCAGCCTAGAGAAGGAGAATTACTAAGGGATTCAGGTTTATAGGAAGGTCCAAAGAGTATATATTCATGGCTTTCACAATTTTTTTTGGGGGGGGGCAGGTAATTTGTTTGTTTCTAATTGTTCCATTTTGCCTTTTTGAGAACCATATGATTTCAGCATCATCTGTGAGACTCTGACTCAGAATGAATGCTGTGGTGACTGAGTTAAAACAGAATGGTACTCAAAAAGAGTAGAAAGTATTAGGTGACATTTATTAGATTTTAGAAGCCGGAAGGCACTCCTGCAGGATCTAAGAGGCAAGATGACCGCTACTTTGCTACAGCTGTTGTGGAAGTGGCAACAGAAAAGAATCTATCCTAAAATGAGATGGACCATCAATTTCAGACTTTAATAGAAGGGCCTTGCTGAGAAAATGCCCTTCACTGCAGAGTTATACCACTGTCTACGCTGACTCTGGAGGAAATAGACCAGGAAAGGTAAAAGAAGGAGGCAATGCAGATGATCCGTCTCAGTCGGTTGCCTCAGGACCGACCGTAACTGATGTAGTCACAGACCTCCCAGCAGACCAGCCTTGTTCCCAGCAAAGGAGTAGCAAAGCCATGTCTACAGACAAACCCCCCTGAATCTACAGTCCAGGGATCACCAACCCTACTTCGGTCTTGCCAAAATAATAAAAGATTTTTGAAAAAGTGAATCAGCCTAAGAAAAGAGAAAATATACCGAATTCATGTCAGTGTAACTGGAATTATTATTATTCATTCTATCTAGCACTCTCCCAGCTACCGTATGCTCAATCTCCAATATTTGCTGGACAATTTTAATTCCTAAAAGTGTATAAAATGTGGCATTAGGTGTGCACCTTCAGCCTTCCAGGTACGGTGTTATTTTCTTTATATATGTAATCATCACAGGCCTATTTTAATCCCAATTTTGCTAGTGTCACTGAAGTTAAATGACTCATAATGAGTAGGGGAACCAGAATTTGGTTCTTTGAATACAGAATCTGTGTCACTAATTACTCACTACATTACCTGCTATCACACTCAGTAAGGCCTTTCTGACGTCAGTGTATGAACTGATTATACCTTGGAACAAGCACAGGTCACAGAACACATGAAATACAAGGTAGGAACCATTTAAACTACATTTGGTTAAAAATACAACTACCAATAAATGGCCTAATAAATATAACTATTTACACACAATACAACCTATACTCACCCAACAATCACATCCAACCACACAGTTGTCAAAGTAGTACAATTTGCACAAGATTTACATTATAAAATGGTTTATTGTTTGCTCATTACATATCTCAATATAAAAAATGAGTTCAATGCATCACATAAATTTAAAGATTAAAGCATTTATGACAACCTCAATGTCCCTAAAATGGCTATGCAATACAAATTTCTAAGGTTATCCCTTGGAAATCTCTACCATTACTGGGTTTAATATAAGCCTATAAGTTTTATTAAACTATAAGTTTTAAATCTATAAGTTTTCCCAAATAAATGTTAATTTCCCCCAAACTACAAAATGATTAGTTGATAAATGTTTAAAGAAACTGGGCACCAGGGAAATAAACAATCTACCAATTTTCCATCAGATAATTTTTTCCAAAACTTTATTTGCTCTTAGACAATACAGTATGTTTTGAATTTTAAATTTCAGACTTGGCATGCTTGTATCTCAATAAGAGACATTCTTCTGCCAAAAAAAAAAAAAAAAAAAAAAAAAAAAAAAAAAAAGCTTTGTTAGCAGAGTGAGCAAAATCTATAACTATAATAAATGGTTATGCTCTGCTTCAGATAGAATCCCATATTTACCCATCTTCATGGTATAGTGTCATGCATTCAAAAAACCTATGCAAATTACAGCAAAAAGCCTTTTGTCAATTTCTTGCCTCAGTGCCAAAACTGTCACTGTGGGATTGTTGGTCACTGCTCTGGGTTGAATAAAAGGCAGTTGTCAAACCACTTTGTTGCTTTTGAAGGAAATCATAGTTGTCAATTCTAACAAGTAGAGATTGTTAAGGTGTCATGATCACATGTGGAAGACAGACATGGAATACATAATTATTGGTGGATGGATGTATAGAAGCATAGAGGATCAATAAATGGAATAAATGAGTGTTACCAGGAGATTGCAAAAGCATTAAAGAAAGTTTCACCCATTGCTCATTTTACTTCTGGTTGTATTTGTGCTGTTATTTACTGTCCCTAATACAACTTATTTTTAGGTATTAATATTTAACTAATGCTAAATATAACAGAATAAGGATTATAATATTAAGGAGAAACAAAAAATGAAGTTCAATAGTAAGCTTCAAAAATTTTAAATACAATAAATTATTAAAATAAAATGTAAGACTATTGAAGATCAAAAGATATCAGTAAGAGATACCCTTTACCAGTTGCCAGTACAACTCTGTAATAGAAATACCAATGTTTAGTCATTTTTTCTTCTTGGTCAAATTCAACTAGACTGCTAGAGAATTTTTAAAAAGAACTCAAATCAATACCTCTCTGTAATTTTTAGTCCAGCTAGTAAAATGTGTGGTTGAGGAGAAGCTTTAAAACAAGTGGTGGAAAAACGTGAGAAATGCGTGAACACCTGCTCCCAGCTCCCTTTCCCATCATTGGAAGAGTCTGGGTGAGGCTGCCCCCGGGAGACTGACTCCAGGCTCCAGCACCCACATCACCCCTCAAAGCCATACAATATGTTTTCCTTATTTTCCTGGAAGGGTCATATAGAGAACAGTGCTCTTCTACAGTGAGTCATCATAATGCAGATACGCTGCCAAACAAGTCCACAAGAACATGGAAAACCAAACCAAACCATTGGTTATCAGTACGGGCTCTCTTAGCTCGGCTGACATCATGATTGCTTCTTGTAAGGGACACTTGGAAGTACTTATCCACTGAAGCATGCGAATGCTATAACCATGAAGTAAAGATAACGTGGTGCCCAAACCAAGTTGTACATGACTGGCAGGTAAAATGAAAAGAACAGCTTATGGAATCCTGAAGGCTTTCAGGCAAATAAGCCATTTGTTTTTATTTTTCTGAAACCAGAAGGCTTGAGTTTGCACTTTTAATACAGCCTAAACTCTGTAATATAAATATTATAAATGTATAATATAAGCACCATGAAAAAATACGTAATTGTCTATAATGCTCTCATTTATTAATGAGCTCATTAGAAAAATAAATACTTCACTGATTCAAGTATTCACAGCAACTAATCTGCATTAAGATGCCAATGACTTCATGTACTATTTTCTGAGATGACATATATTTCTACCCACAGCTTTACAATTGCATTTTAAAGAATATTAAACTTGTCAAGGACTTTGAAATCATCTAATCTAGTTTGTTACAAAATGAAAGCTCTAGACCATGGTGGTATACTTACAGAGCTTTAAATAACTTTGAATAACATTCTAAGGAAATGACTCCTTTTTCAGCTTTTCCCCTTCTGATTAAGTCAAGGAAAAGAATCTCAATTACTGATCTTTTCTAACAAAGAGAGAACTGGCTGCTGCCGAGAGCCCTCACTAGGCAGTGGTACCAAGTGTTGTTTTGGTGAATTTATGTGACTTCTATTTATAGCATTGTTACCCCTTTTTCCAGTGACAGCAGTGATACGTAGTTTCCTACCTAAACAAATTTACTTTGGGGAATTACAAGTGTTTTTATATTGTACATATGATTTTTAAATTTTTTAATTTTCTTATTTTATTTAAAAATTCATTTTAAAATGCTCTAGTGTAAAAAGTAGGATATGTATTTTGAACAAATTGTTTCTCATCTACACTCCAGGAACGGTTGATTACCATTGGAGGCCCTAATCAGGACTCGATACCTAAAGAGAACTCTACTTAAAAGATAACATGGCCCTAATCAAACCTATGCCAAATGCTTTGCTAATTAGTGTAAGGTTTGTTAGAGATGATCTTTTAATTTGGCCAAATGAGTGTCATTCAAGAGAGGCGCTGAGTTGGCAATACCACACAGGCCCTCCCACCCCTGTATGGGCACCGCAAAGCCACCAGCCTCCCCATGGTCCTGAGCCAGGTTGATCCCGCATCCGGCACAGAGGCCCGTGTGGCCTGATCTTACCAGAGGGACAGCTGTAGTAAGAACAGTGATCAGAACACTAGCATCACAACACTGTGACGTCCCTTTCGAAGCAAAACTTTCTTGCTAGTGTTAATGTACTCAGGACAGAAGTGGGACTTCAAAGGTACCGAATAAAATGGATCTCCTCTTTCGGCATTGGTTGCTAATACTTTATTTCTTCGATCTTAAAGTATACATTTTAACATGTCTGGAACTGGATGTGCCTTACAATCAACAGTATTTTCTAATTATGATTACCAGGGTTTCTATCATCCTCAGTGGTCCATAGAATTATTGTGCAGCCTACAATTGATACTATCCTAATTGTGGCGAACTATGGTAAATGTTTGCATATTTCTGTCTTGACACTTCGCACAAACATGGGCTGTGTAAAGGCACCATTGCAAAGGAAGGCCTCTTGCAGAGTCTTGAGGTACAGATGTTAGCATGGCCGGGCCCTTTTCCTCACCAGGCACAGCCTCTTATGAAGTGGGTGCTTGGTGTCTAACAGCCCTGAAGTGCGTTCTTTCTCCCTGAGCCTGAAAGGTTGACTAGGAACTGTGCTCCCAATCACTCTAGAGAAAAGTCTTACTTACCCTAAGAGATAAGCTCAGCGCTCAGCAGAAACTCAAAGAAATAGAAAGGATTATCTTAAAATAATACTGATTGGCCTGAACAGACTTTTGTAGTGTGAATTATTTATCTTGCAACAGTAAAAAGAACTGCATAACTATTTATCTCATTTCCGAAGAGAAGAAAACACTGAGTTGTGACCCCACACAAAACTTGAAATTTTGGTCCTTAACATGTGATTGATTCTTTTCAAATCAAGGTTGTTTACTTTATTAAGAGATCAGAAAGACTTATTTTGTCTTAAATGTTTCCAGAAGGTGATTCTTTCCGAGAATCCCACTGCAGTATTCTGAACTTGCACATATGTTCACACACAGTTACAAGCTTAGAAAAGAGCATAATTCCATGACCTCACTCACCACAGCGCCTTTCAGGGCCAGAGCAGTAACTACGGCTGTGTTCACGGCCTTCATTATGGTCTTCACAAAATTACGCACGTGAAATAATAAGCCCCTTCAAATTGTTTTGAAAATAAGGTGGTATATAAATAGAATAAATAAAAGTATTGAAATGTGAGTGATGATTCATATTTACAGTTCAGGATATTATTGTTAACAATTTACAGCAGCTTCCTTCCTTGACCTTAGCACCTGTAAATGAAAAACAACATGTTTACAGGTGGCTAGGTAACAGCAACTTCATGCAGTCAAGTATAGCCGTGGAGAAAATCAGGAGGGCTACTTTTAAAATAAACTAAATAAATAGGGAGAATGGATAAGAAAATTTCTTAAGCTGCTTAATTGTTAGCATTTATATTGTACATTAGAAACTCCTCCTTTCACTTTGAATGGATTGCCAACATGTTTTTTTCAACCTTGAGTACTGTCTTACCATTTAAAATGTTAAGAAGCAATATAATTGAAAAAAAACTGAAAATAAGCAAAAATTACCTTGCTTTGATCATGTCACCTAAATTCTATACCTTGTGGTTGAATAAATCATGACTCATGATGATTGGCTACAGCTAATAGGAAAAAAAGTTAATGCATTAAATTCCAATGTTTAACAAGTGAGAAAAGGAAGAAAGTAGCATATTAGTAGAAGGGATACATAAAGAAAAAAAAGAAGGAATTTTTGAACAATATTAATCAAAATACTCTCTTAAAGGTGCATATGATACACAGCTATTTCTCAAACATACTTGCTAAAAAATTTTTCTGTTATTTTTGTATTTTTATTTTTATTTTGGTCATTCAGTGTCTCCTGGGACTGTATACTAAAGAATATGCTTGGTAAACATCAACATTATCTGATGAAATTTATAGGCAACTGGGTAATATAGTAGCCTGTAACCATACTGAGACAACATAATTTAAGGATAGATCATGTATTCCTCAACAGTGAGGACTAATAGGATTCTATAACACACAGCTTTTTTCCTTCACAAGTGTCCCATAGAGTGGTCACTGTAGGTCTTACAGCTACAAATTTCTATTAGCTCCAATCCAGAGAAGCACAAGAAGTAAAATAAGTTAGACCAAACATGATTTTCTGTGTTCCTCAATTAAAATGTTAACAAATCCCTCTTCAATGACTCTTCACTTTATATAAGCAACTGTTACTGCTCCAGACAGAGATAAACTGTTAGGTAGATTTCTCCAAGGATAATGCTTATCACCCACCCTGGCCATTATGTAAAAGAAACCGGTAGACATATTTACTTGTAAGGATATCTGGAAGCATTATTAAACCTAGTACTTTATAAAAGAACAGCAGAGTTTCTCAAGAATGACTATATGCACATTTATCATGAAAACCCTTTTCACTTCATGATGCATGTTTATATTTAACGGAGAGGGAAGCCATTGGGTTGGGCTGGCCAAAAAGTTTTGTTTTGGTTTGGTTTCCATATGTGGCTCTAGTAGCACTCAGTCATCTTTAACTTCATTCAAGACAATTTTGTTAGATTATTTGTGACAGCTGTCATCTCAGCATGCATTTCTTTAAAATTGTCAAAATTGGTGAATTTTTGTGTGGCTGTTTTACTATTGAAGACAGAAGAAAACATGCAACACTTTCTGCATATTATGCTTTGTTATTTCAAGAAAGGCAAAAACACAACTGAAACACACTAAAAAGATTTGTGCAGTGTATAGAGAAGGTGCTGTGACTGATCGAACATGTCAAAAGTCATTTGGGAAGTTAAGTGTTGAACTTCAGTGTTGAACTCACTGGATAGTGCTCCATGTCAGGTAAACCACTTGACGTTGATAGCAATCAAATGGAGACATTAATTGAGAACAATCAATGTTATAACATGTGGGAGATAGCCAACATACTCCAAATATCCAAATCAATAAAGTGATTGGTGAAGATTAATCACACCCCAAGGAGAGCAGAATCAGACCACAAACAAGACATAAAATTCTCAGATTTTTAACTTCAAAAGCATAGTCCAGTCATATGACAGTAATATCTGAAAGAGGTTATGATCAGGCACAGAGGTTTTATCACCATCTCCCACCAGCAAATTGGCTGAAAACACTAAGGGTCTGGAAGGTAGAGGAGATATCCCCGCCCACCTCTCCTCAGGCAGAGCTCCAGGTAAGACGCATTCTGAGGAGTCCTGGAGTCCAGAGGCCTGTCTATCTGCCTGTCTGGAGCTCTGGGGCAGCAGCCTGGCCAAAGCTCCTTTGGCTTCTGTGGTGCCACAGAGGTCAATGGCTGCAGGAAAGCCTGGGCCATGCTGGGCTCACAGGTTCATCTGTAAGTATTGATGCAAAATAGCAAAAGAGACTGAAAGTTACCTGACAAGAGATCTGGAGATCAGAGAGGCCATGTAGCCAAAACGAGCAGAGCCCAGATTGCCGCAAGTACAAGCATCTCAATGACTGAGAACAAGGGTCAGTCACTTGGGCTTCCCAGGTCAGAAGGTTATGTCAGTGCCTAGACCTCACATGATTTCCTGAAGAAAAGCAAAACTCTGGAAGACGTCTGAACTCATGCAGAATTGACTAGATAAAGTCTGCTACTATCTAGCAAAATGAGGGCCAAGAAAGTAAGACAATAGATCTGTGAGAAAAAGAGTTACATTTTTCACATACCGCTGTGAAAATAGTACCCCCCAAACAATGACCTATCTGATAAAGTCAGTAAATTCTGTTATTACTTTCAAGTTCTTGTTCCCTAGAAAATTGTGATAACTCTGACCCAGAGTAACCAAGGCAAAGAAAGACGCTGGCCTTTTGTCTAACCTCTCTGTGTCCCTCTTTACCCCACTGCGAACACTGATGAGGCTGCTCCTGGGCCTTTGCTCACAAGCAGTCATCTTTCCCTTGTGCCTCGTCAAATTACAGCTGACCCCTGAACAGCATATGAACTGCTGACGCACGTACAAGCAAATTTTTTTCAACGGATGCAGTCGGATCTGTCTATGGGCAGTTTCGCATCTGGGAATTCAACAAACCAAACCTCAGGTTGAAAACAGTATTTTTGCATTTCCAGTGGCGGATTCCCAACCATGCATTCCCAATGGCAGATGGACAATAGTTTTGATTCGTGGTTAATTAAATCTGTGGACACAAAGGGCAGACGGTAGAATCAAAAGTTATAGAAGGATTTTTGACTTTGTGGGGCTTCGTTTCCCTAAGCCCGCATTGTTCAAGGGTCAATAGTGTAATTGTTAAATGTTAAATTGCTAAAGCCAATTTCTATGAAAGTTTTAGCTTCCTTTCAATTTGATCAAGAAAATAATTAGCTGTGTACATGCAATGCTCTAAGTTCCTTATCTATTTAAATTAATTTAAATTATTTAAATTAACCTATGTTTGTATTTCTGGGGACTATGTTTTCTCTGCACCAGAAAAAATTTTTTAAATATGGAACAAAAGATAGGACATTGTAAAAGACTTCTAATAGGAAGCATCGATACTGCTTGTTACATAAGGAGGACCCAATAAGTATTGCGGGGGGTTAGTGGGGTAGGAGAATAGTAAAGGAATCTGAGCTGAAAAGTAGACCTTTGACTGCACATGTTTTTGAATACTATAATTCTTGTGTATCCCTAGGAAGAATGACCTCAGAGGCAGTAGCTGACAAATATCTAATATCAAACATATCATACCAACTTTTTCCTTATACAATTATTTGTCTTTTAACTTTCTGCAATAGGCATGCTAATATGCTAATTTTATAATTTTTTAATTTTAATTGTTGTTCAAGTACAGTTTTCTGTCTTTTACTCCCATCCCAGCCCACCCCCTCAGTCCTCCCCACCTCCCTCCCATTTCCACCTCCCTAGTTTTTGTCCACGTGTCCTTTATACTTGTTCCAGTAAACCCTTCCCCTTTTCCCCTGAAATTCCCTCCCCCCTCATACCAACTTTTAAAAAAAGAATTTTCACATTATACTGATTTCCCTGCCTATTTACTAAACCAAATTATCAGTTCCTTTAAAGTTTTGTTCATTGTTATTACTAATCCCTTCAACAATGCCTGGGATATAATCGGTATTCAATAAATACTCATGAAAGGAAAAAAACAAAGTAATAAAAGAAACCGTTAATTATTACATACGTAGATCTATCCAGCTGTGTCTAAAATATACATCAATCAGAACCACAAGGTAATTGTCCTTTCACGTATCCTGCTCTATGTTTAAATGAGATCATTCTAGTGAGAACTGGAAATTCCTCCCGTCATTAAGTACAAACCACAACATCCATTTCAAGGCAAACAGGAAACCATATTTGAAGCTGTTGGTGGGCTAGCGAAGTATCCCCATTTCAATGGAAATTCCCCTGTATACACACAGGTTGAACAGTCTGAATTTAAACTGAGTTCTGACCCAAGTCAGCCAGTGAGGCTACTACCTCTTTGCATTTTAAGTGTTTGTATTTGTTGGGTATTAGCCTGGAGGGTCATTAAGGTTCAAAGCCTGCTCCTGGTAGACGGAAGGACCAAGTCTCTGCTTGCATGTGTTTTGTAATTTCAGAAATCTTTTCAGTCATATTACCTAATTTAATCTTCTCAAAATTTCTATAAATTTCAAAGATTTGCTTTTTACTTTTAAATGAGTGAACTGAGCCTAAAGGACTTGTTCTAGGTCATGTGGCTTTAAAATGGTAAAATCAAGATCAAGATCCATGTAGGCCTCTTAACTTTAGAGCATCTTAGCCTGCATTTTCTTTGCCATCTTGCTATCTTTTATAGAAAAATATATATCATTTCAAAGAGTTTTACCTAGAAAACTGGATTTTTTTTGTTTTATATAGAGATATATTTAGCAGTCTTAACTATGACTGTGAATGTTAAAGAAGAAAAAGTGAGTGCAAACTTCTGTGTATCTGTTAAAATGTCTAGGACATAAATATACATCTTAGGGTAACATATTTTCCTGAGAAGACTTTGTGGATGCATTATCTCATTTCCTGTGGCAAAGTTTTCTCGTCCTGGCTCTCTGTGCAGACCAGGACACAGAGCCAGCCTGTAATTCCAGATGGAATCCTGGCAGGAGAGTCCTGGCTTCACTACAGCTTGCTGTCACCCAGAAACCCTAAAGGAATATGCAAATGTTCCACAATTTGGCAAAAGTGGATTAAACTGTGAATAGCATTTTCCTTTTTTTAATCACTCCACACTGACTTTCATTCCATACGGAACCTTGACATCTCACTAATGCATGTATATAATTTAACCATAAATTCATGAGAAAAGGAAATAGACACTGCTTGTTATTATTCTTCTGTAGCCTAATTCCTAGCATGTAGGCAATAGGTGCTTCATAAGGGCATAAATTCAGCATAAATGTGTGTGTAAAATATTATTTGTTACTATGAAGAAAATGTTCTCCTTTTCCCCCTGTTCCCACCCCTTGTCTTCTCGGAGGGACAGATTGTTTGGTAATCAGTGTGGTGAATATGAGGATGCAGACAACAGAGAGAGACAAATTTATCTGCTTAAAAGTATATAGAGATGTAAGAAATAACTGAGAAGAACTCCAGGAAGTAGAGAAAGATAAAGTGACCTGCAGAACCTGCAAGATGAATTTCAATAAAGAACAACTGAAGGCCAAAAAAAAATTTGGAGAAGGGTAGAACAAGAACTTCAAACAACTTTTATTTTTTAGGCTTTCTTTATGGTCTGTGATGCTGGTCTCTCCACCTTCCACAAAATCTTTAGTAAAATCTAGTTACTCCTTAACATTGGGATGTTGAATTTGTTTGAGGGACACTCAAAGAAATTCTGTTTACTTCAAGGTGAACAAAGAAATGACTAAGATTAGTTTCCATTAGTTTAGTGTTTATAGGATCTTTTCATCATATGCAACATTTACAGACTTTTAGAATAAGAAAATAAAACAATGCTGTTAATAAAAACAATGCTGTTTATAGGATCTTTTCATCATATGCAACATTTACAGACTTTTAGAATAAGAAAATAAAACAATGCTGTTAATTAAGTTATAACAATGTTATTTATAATTTTGTTTTACATATAATAAAGAGCTGTTTTAGAACATGTTAAATGATACCATGAATATATAATCAGCCAAATTCAAAATGTGAGAAATTATATTATAAAATATAGACCTGTTTATTTAACAAAAAGTAGGATAAAAATGATGAACTATTATAGAGTAATAGAAACTTGAGGCATACTAGTCAAATGTAATATGTGGATCTTGTTTGAAAGCTGATTCCAATAAACCAATTGTAAAAATTATTTTTTTATTTTTATTTTATTTTATTTTTTAATTTTAATTTTTTATTTTAATTGTTGTTCTTGTACAGTTTTCTGTCTTTTACTCCCATTCCAGCCCACCACCCCAACCCTCCCCACCTCCCTCCCATTTCCACCCCCCCCAGTATTTGTCCATGTGTCCTTTATACTTGTTGCTCCAAACCCTTCCCAATTTCAGTGTCTTTGGTTATATTGTGCTTGTTTGTTTGTTTTGTTGATTAGGTTCCTGTTAAAGGTGAGATCATATGGTATTTGTCTCTCACCTCCTGGCTTATTTCACTTAGCATAATGCTCTCCAGTTCCATCCATGCTGTCACGAAGGGTAGGAGCTCCTTCTTTCTTTCTGCTGCATAGAATTCCATTGTGTAAATGTACCACAGTTTTTTGATCCATTCACTTACTGATGGGCACCTAGGTTGCTTCCAACACTTGGCTATTGTAAATTGTGCTGCTATGAACATTAGGGTGCATAGATTCTTTTGGATTGGTGTTTCAGGGTTCCTAGGATATAATCCTAGCAGTGGAATTGCTGGGTCAAAAGGTAGATCCATTTTTACCAGTAAAATTAATTTTTTAGATAATTAGAAGAAACTGAATACTGACATAGTATTAGTGGGGTTGTCTTTTCCTGTTTTATGGATTCTTTTTTGTTGACTTTATTTGGGTGAAATTGGTTAACAAAATTATACAGGTTTCAGGCATACAATTCTATAACACATCATCTGTATATTGTCTTGTGTGCTCACCACCCCAAGTCAAGTCTCCTTCTGCCACCACTTATCCCCCATTTACCCTCTTCTACCCCCCTTACCTTCTACCTGCCCTTACCCCCTTTTCCCTGTGGGACTCACCATACTGTTGTCTGTGAGTTTGTTTGTTTTTTGCTTAATCCCTTCACCTCTTCGCCCAGCCCCCCAACCCTGCTCCACTCTGACAGCTCTCACTCTGTTTTCTAAATTAGTTTTTATTAAAGAATTATTAATAGTAGTGAAATAAATAGTATTATGGTGATTTTTTAAATTTGTTTTGTGTTAGAGATATAAAATGAAGAATTTAAAAATGAAATGATATCTGGTATTTGATTTTGAATACTCCACTAGAAAAATACATATGTATAGGATCAGGGATAGATTAAACAAAATTCACAGGAAATTAGTAAATTTGAAAGTCAGGTAATAACTACCTTTGAGTCCTTTACATTATTTTGTCTACTGGATATTCTCTAAAGAGTCTATTAAAAATGTTTTTAAAAGTTTTTAGATTTACTTAGACATGAGTTTTATTTTATATTAAAATATGAAATAAATATTTTTAAATGTATTAAATTGTTCTTGATACAATTCAAAGCCAAACATTTCTAAATCACTTTTTAAAAACAAGCTGTTTGTTTTAGAATAGTTTTAGATTTATTGAAAAGTTGCTAAGATAGTAGAGTTTCAATAAACTCCATACCCAATTTCCCCTATAGTTAATATCATAAATTAGCAAGATCCCCAACTGATTCATATTCACATTAAAATTTATGAAACAGTAGCTTAAACAACTGTGGTTTATGTTTTTCACATAGTCAGAAGTCTGGAGGAAGATAATATTATTTTTTCCAGTTTTATTGAGATGTAACTGATTTAGCACTGTGTAAGTTTAAGATATACAGTGGAATGATTTGATACACATTTATATTGTGAAATGATTACCACAATAGAGTTAGCCCATCCATCACCTCACATAATTACCATTTTTAATGGTGAGAATATTTAAGTTCTACCCTCTTATCAACTTCCAAGTATAATACAGTACTGCTAACTAGTCATCCATGCTATACACAGACCTGCATAAAATATTTATCTTATAACTGGAAATGTGTGCCCTTTGACCAATATCTTCTCACTTCCCCCACCTTCCAGCCCTGAACAACCACCATTCTACTGTTTCTGTGAGTCCAGTTTTTCTAGATTTCATGTATAATTGAGATCATTCAATATGTCTTTCTCTGTTCTATTTCATATAACATAATGCCCTCAAAGTTAATCTGTGTGTCAGAAATGGCAGGATTTGTTATGGCTGAATAGTATTCCATTATGTTTATAGTCTTTATCCATTCATTCATTGATGAACACTTAGGTTGTTTGCAACCCTTGGCAATTGCAAATCATTATGTAATAAATGTCAGATGTGGATATAACTTTTCCAGATAGTAATTTAACTCCCTTCAGATATATGCCAAGAAATGAAATTGAGGACTCTCCATACTGTTTTTCATAGTAGCTTAACTAATTTACATTCCCACCAACAGTGCACAAAGGTTTTCTCTTCTCTACATCCTCACGAATACTTATTATTGTCTTCTTGAAGATAGCATTCTAACAGGTGTGAGGTGATACCTCACCATGATTTAGATTTGCATTTCCTTGATGATCAGTGATGTTAAGCATCAGTTCATGTATTTGTTGGCTATTTTTATGTCTTTTTTGGGAAAATATCTGTTTGGCTCTTCTGCCTATCTATAATAAAAATTATTTGTCATTTTGTAATTGAGTTGTGTGAGTCCCTTACATACTTTGGATATTAACCCATTACTGGCTATGTGGTTTGCAAATATTTTCTCCAGTTCCACAGTTTGGTTTTCAGTTTGATATAGTCCTGCTTGTTTGCTTTCGATTTTGTAGCTTCATCCTTTCGGTCATATCCAAAAAATTGTTGCCAAAACCAATTTTAAGGAGTTTTCTCCTATGTTTTCTTCTACAAATGTAAGTTTCAAGTTTTATATTTAAGACTGAAATCCATTTTGAGTTAACTTTTGTGAGTGGTAGATAATAGGTGCCCAATTTCATTCTTTTGCTAATGGATATCTAGTTTACTCATCATCATTTATCGAAAACACTATATTTTCCCACTGAGTATTCTTGGATCCCTTGCAAAATATTACTCGATAGTATGTATTTGGGTTTATATCTACACTCGTAATTCCATTTCACTTGTCTGTGTCACTCTTATGCAAGTACCATAGTATATTGATTACTGTAATTTTATAGTGTAGCTTGAAATTAGGAAGTGTGATATCTCCCACTTTGTTGTTTGTTCTTTCTTGGGATTGCTTTAGCTAGCAGGGTCTTCTGTGGTTCCATATCAATTTTAGAATTATTCTTCTGCAAAGGCTCTTTCTCACTGCCCTGGGGTAAGTACAGAGGGCCACCATGTGATAAGTCTGTGTGTACATAGGCATGCAGTGTCACTCACAAGCAATTCTTCAGTCTATCAAGACAATAAGCAATCCTGCATGTGTACATTTCAAACAACAGACTTGGAAAATTATACAGAATATTAAAACACTGAAAATAGAAATAAAATCCACAATTATAGTTTGAGACTTCAACACCCCTCTAGACAATTAATAGAATACTAGGCAGAAAACCAACAAGGAAACAGGAGAATTGAACGCCACCATTTACGAGCAGAATCTATTTCACGCACACAGAACATTCCATACAATAGTGTTTCTTTCAGGTGTGCACAGGACAAAGTCTGTATCCTGGGCCTCAACATATTTAAAATAATTGTAATCATGCAGAACGTGTTCTGCAGCCACAAAGGAATCAAACTAGAAATCAGCAGCATAAAGATCCCCAAACACTTGGAATCTAAAAAATGTAATTCTAATAACTCAGATACCAAAGAGGAAGTCTCCAGGCAAATTTAAATATTACACTGAATTGAGTGAAAAGGAAAATAAAACATATCAAAATTTGTTAGAGACAGCTAAAATTGTGCTGAAACAAATATATATAGTACTTAGCTCTTACATAAGAAAAGAGAAAACATCACAAATTAATGATCTAAACTCCCACCTCAAAATCTAGAAAAAGAAAGCAGCAAGAAAGAAATAATAACAAGAGCAGCCAACACTGAAATTAAAAAGTTAAAAAATATAAAGTCAATAAACCAAGAGATAATTCTTTAGAAATATCAATGAAATTGACAAGCCCTTATTTAGCAAGATTGACCCCCAACAAGATAGAAATTATCAATATTATAAATGAAATAGGGATTTCATTATAGAATCTGGAGACATCAAAAGGGTCATAAGGACACACTATGAATAACTCTACACACAAAAAATTGACACCTTAGTTGAAATGGACCAAGTCTTCAAAAAACACAAACCAATATAAGATAGATAACTTGAATATTCCCAAAACAATTAAGGTAACTGAATTCATTATTTTTCAACTACCAAAAAAGAGAAATATTTAGGGCCAGATGGTTTTACTACATAGAGAATTGGACCAAATATTTAGAGAATTAACACCCAGATCTAACCATGATTTTCAGAAAATAAAATAGAACAGAAAATTTCCCAGTACATTTTATGAACCTAGTATTTTCCTGACACCAAAACTAGGCAAAGGAAAAGGAAAAGAAAACTCCAAACAATGTCACTCATAAATATAGATGCAAAAATTCTCAACAAAATATTAGGGGAAAGACTTAGGAATAGATGAAAATAATTACATACCATGGCCAAGGTGTATAATTTATTGAGGAAGACTAATTCAATATTCGAAAATCAATCAGTACAATCTATCACACTAACTGGCTAACAAATTTACACATGATCATATCAATTGATGCAGAAAAATATTTTACAAAACTGAGCACTTATTCATGATAAAACTCTCACATCCTTGGCTTGATAAAGAATATCTATAAAAAATGTACAGCTAACATTAAACTTAAAAATAAAAGACTGATTGTCTCCTCCTTATGACTGAGAGCAACACAAGGATACCTTGCTACCACAATTCTCATTCAACATAGTGCTGGAAGTTTTAGACTATGCAGTAAGACAATAAAATAGTATAAAAGGCACAGTGACCGATAACGAAATAAACCTCTCCCTGGTTGCAGATGAAGTGATTGTCTCCATAGAAAAATCTCAGGAAATCTACCAAAAACACCTGAAATTAATCAATGGATTCAGAAGTTTGTAGGATACAAGGTAAAAATAAAAAATCAATTGTATTTCTGTGCGCTAGCAATGTACACTAACGTTAAATATATATAATACCATTATAAATTGCTCAAAAAATAAAACATTTAGGTGAAATTTAACAAGACATGTATGGTACTTGTATGCTTAAAAAATACAAAATGCTAGTGAAATAAAATTCTAAGTAAGTAAAGAGTTATACTCTATTCATGGATTGGAAGACACATTATAATAAAGACCTTAGTTCTCCTCAATTTAACACAAAGATTTCATGCAATCCCTATCAAAATAACAAGATTTTTTATAGATATAGGCAACATAATTCTCAAGTTTATATGGAAAGGAATTAGAAGAGCTAAAACTATTTTGAAAAAGAAGAATAAGATGGGAGAAATGAATCTACTGGACTTTAAGATTTATTACATAGCCCTTATAGGCAAAACTGCATGATATTGGCAGAGGGATAGACACATAGAACAATGGCCCAGAATGGAGAACTCCAAGATAGACCTACACAAGTATGCCTCCCTCAAAGGAGGAAGAATAGTCTTTTCAACAAATAGTGCTGGAGCAACAGGACATCCATAGGCAAAAAAAGTGAGCCTTGACTTGAATGTCACACCTAACACAAAAATTAACTCCAAATGGATCAATGACTTAAATGTAAAGTATAAAACTTGTATTTAAAAAAATCTTTGAAGTATAGCATTAAGCAGAGTTTTTAGATTTAATATCAAAAGCACTAGTCATAAAAATTAATTTCATGAATTGGACTTCATCAAAAATAAATGCTTTTGCTCTGCAAAAAGCCTTAGTAAGAGGATGCAAATGCAAGCAACAGACAGGGAGAAAATATTTGCAAACTACAGATGCAACAAAGGAAAAATATCTACAATATATAATGAACTCTCAAGGCTTAAGAATCAAAAAAATAAATGCTGTCATTAGAAGTGGGCTAAAGACATAAACAGACATTCCACTAAAGATGAAATACAGATGCCAAATATGCACATGGAAAAGAGTTCAATGTCATTAGCCATAAAGGAAATGCAAATTTAAACTACAAAGAGATATCACTACATACCTATCGGAACTTCTAAAATAAAAAACAAAGACACCAAATGTTGGCAAAGATGTGAAGAAACTACATCATGCATACATTGCTGGTGAAATATAAAATGGTACCGTCCATCTGGAAAACAGTTTGCATTTTTAAAAAAAGCTAAACATGCAACAACCATACAACCCTATCCTTTATCTCAGAGGTATCAAAACTTATGTTCACACAAAAATTTGCATACATATGTTTATATCAGCTTTATCCATAATAGGCAAATGCTGGAAACAACACATATATTTTCAAAGGATGAACAGTTAAACAAAGTATGGTATATTCATAACATCGAATACTACTTAGCAATAAAGAAGAACAACATAGTGATACATGCCACAATCTGTATGAATCTCCAGAGAATTATACTGAGTAAAGCAAGCCAATTTCCATAGGTTACATACTATGTGATTCTGTTTATGTGATATCTTGAAATGTCAAAATTACAGGAGTGAAGAACAGATTAGTGGCTGCCAGGGGTCATGGATTGGGAAAATGGAAAGAGGTGAATTTGGGTGCAAAAAGGAAACAGGAGGGGACCTTGTGGTGATAGAAATGTTCTCCCTCTTGAATGTACCATTGTCTATATCCTTGTTATCATATTGTACCATAGTTTTACAAGATATTACCATTGGGGGAAGCTAGAGAAAAGGAGAATGGGATTTCTCTGTATTATTTCTAACAACTGTATATGAATCTACAATTATCTCAAAAAGTTTAATTAAAAATTAAAGTTATAAATGGAACATTATGACAATTTTATGCCGATAAATTTGACAATCATTTGAAATGGACAAAAGTTCTGAAAGATACATCATCAAATTCACTCAAGAAGAAAGATACAGTCCTGGCTGGTGTGACTCAGCAATTGAGCACTGGGCTATGAACCAAAAGGTCACTGGTTTCATTCCCAGTCAGGGCACATGCCTGGGTTGCAGGCCAGGTCCCTGGTGGGGGTATGCAAGAAGCTATCAATCGATGTTTCCCTCCACTCTTTCTCCCTTTTCCCCCCTCTATCTAAAAATAAATAAATATAATATTTAAACAAAGAAGAAAGATATAACTTCAATAGCTCTATACATATTGAAAAAAACTAAATTTGTAGTTAATTTTGTATTTACCAAGAAAGCTCTGGGCCTAGATTACTTCACTGGGGAATCCTACAAATGTTCAAGGAAGAAATAACACCAATTCAATGCAAACTCTTTGAAGAAGTTGAAGAGAAGGAAATACTTCCCAATTTAATTTACAAAGTCATTTTTATTCCGATACTCAAACCAGAGAAAGACATTATAAAAAAAATCTACAGGCAAAGATTCCTCATGAGTGCAAGTGAAAAAATTCTTAACAAAATTTTATAAAATCCAATCCAGAAGTATATTACATAATATGGCACGACCAATTGAGATTTACCCTGGAAATGCAAAGTTGGTTCAACAATTAATCAAATGAAAAGAAGAACCATATGATCATCTCAATAGATGCAGAAAAGCACTTGACAAAATCCAACATTAATTTATGAGAATTAAAAAAAAAAGAAAACAGCAAACTAGAAATCAGAAGGAACCTCTTCAACATAATAAAAGGCATCTAAGAAGACTTCCAGCTGGTGCCGTACTTGAGGGTGAAGCCTGAGGGATATCCCCGTAAAATCAGGACCCAGCAATTCTACTCCTGGTTATTTACCCAAGACAAGTGAAAACATATGTCTACATGAATACTTGGACATAAATGTTCATTGAAGCATTATTCCTAATAGCCGAAAAGTAGAAATAATTCAAATGCCTTTCAAATGGTAAATAGATTAGCAACTTGTGATATATCAATAAGATAGACTCTTCAACAATAGAATAAATAAAATATTAATGTATACAACAACCTGGATGAATCCCAAAACCATGATGCTAAATCAAAGTCAAACTCAAAAGATTACGTACTATACAGGAGCGGGCAAAAGTAGCTTTACAGCTGTTCATATGGACTATAGCAATACAGTAATTAGTAAATAATACTACAAGAATAAACTCTGTTTTGCATACTCACAGCTGTAAACCTACTTTTACCCCATCCTGTATAATTCAATTTATATAAAATTCTAGAAAAGAACAAAACTGAAGTGACAGAGAGGAGGTCAGTAGTTGCCTGTGGCCAAGGGTCAAGGGAGGAGAAAACTGCAGAGGAACATGAGAAAGCTTTTTAGGTTGATTTTGTGTTAGTTACCCAGCTCTGTATCATCCACAAAAGTCAGCCAACTGGGCATCCAAAAAAGGTAAATTTTAATGTACGTAATTAATCTGAGACAGATGATGGACAGATAGATAGATGACAGATTAATGGATAATAGAAATAGAGAGAGAAACCAGCAGCAATGCCCCTCAGAATGGCCTTCAGACTACTGTGACTAGTCACTCAGTACCATGGCCTGCTCAAACTGGAGGGCTTTTGCCAGCACTTTCCTTGTAATTCGCAATGGCCCTGAGTCTATGGCCAGCTGCTAGGCTGGTGTTCTCAATTCATCAGGTAGACCCAAGCTGGCAGAATATAGCTTTACAAGGACATCTCATCAAATTCGTTTAGAATCAGAGGGATGTTGGCAAAAGCACCCCAACTGATGGCTTTAAACACAAGTACTTTCTTCAGCAGGTCTATAATTTTTCACATTCACTGTGAGACCTATTGAAACACAGTGATTATCTCTTTATTCTACTACCTTTGTTGAAATATTTATAATATAAAATATAATATTTCCCATAGATAGGCCCCAAATGTGCATCTGGTTTATTTCTTTGTCTTTTTCTTGTTTTTTTTTTTTTAAGTCTTTGATGAAATTTGGAACACAGTCTCTTTGCAAAGGCTGACTTTCTTTTTATTTTCTCCATTTTTGTGAGTCTAAGAATGGTTTATTTTTTAATATGCATATTGACCCTTACTATTTTTAAGTGATTTGTCCAATATTTTTACAGCATTCTTTCAACCAGTATGGAGCTGGGCAAGATCCTATTTCAGTCATCTGGTGTGAATGAACATATCTGAGAGTCTGCTGAGAGGAGTAAAGAAAATTCAAATTTGTTCTGCTTTCTAAATGACTTCTTTGAATACAAGGGCATTGTAACTATATGACAAAAATACCAAAATGTGATTATTAACAAAGGTTTAAAGGACAAATATAAGAAGAAAGTAAATATCAAAATTGTCAGCATATATGTTACACAAGAGAATTAATGCATGATTCAATAACCAATAATCATGCAACATACGGTCATGACAGAGTAGAGAGACAAAATGTTGGGTTCAGTACTTAGGAAGATTGCGGTCTCAGTGCTGAGACACGGCATAATCACATAAAACACTTATTCAACATTTAGTGTAATGTTTTCTTTTGCATTATGGGAGTCAAATTTACCTTATATAAATCATTCTGGAGGAAAAATGTCTTTCAATATGTTTTTCTTAAAGAATTATTCTCTTATGATATAAGAAAAACATTTTACCAGAGGTAATGTAAGATGAATAGTAGTGAAAAATTTTTAAAGTAATTCCTTCAATTTTAAGTAAGGGAAAATAAATAATAGTTTTAGATTTTCTCAAAATTACTTTAAAAAGCTATGTGCATGTGTGTTGTAAGTATAAAAATATTATCTTTTATTTTGATTGAAATATATTTGACATTTAACATTGTTTCTAATGTTTATAATATGTTAAATTATTACATTTACATATTGTAATATGATTGTCATTGTACTGCTAACTAGCACTTCCATTATATTACATAATTATTCCTTTTGTAGTGGTTGGAATAATTAAGTTCTTGTCTCGTAGAAAGTTTCCTAACTATAATACAATATTGTTGTCTATATCCACTATACTGGGCATTAAATGTCTATGGCCAGCTCACTACTTGTTGTAAGTTTGCTCCCGTAAACAACATTTGTCCCCACTCTCCACCCTCTAGTAACCACCGTTTTGCTCTCTATTTTTACAAGGTTGGCTTTTTTAGGTTCCACATAGAAGTCATATTGTACAGTTACTCGTCTTTCTCTGTCTTACTTAACTTAAATTTAACATGCTGACAGTCCACTTATGTTTTCCCAAGTGGCATGATACCCTTCTTTCTTGAGGCTAAATGATGTTCTATTACATAAACATGCACTGCATCTTCTTTGTCCACTCATCTATTGGCGGGCACTCAGGCTGTTTCCATATCTTGGCTATTGTGAATAATGCTTTAGTAAATATGGGAGTGCAGGTATCTTTTTGAAATCCTGTTTTTATTTTCTTTGTTAATATGCTCAGAAATGGAACATGCTGGATCATATGGTAGATCTACTTTAAATTTTTTGAGAAACCTCCATACTGTTTTCCATAGTGGTTGAATGAATGTGCATCCCCACCAACAGTGCACAAGTGCTCCCTTTGGTTCACATCCTCACTAGCACGTTTATCTTCTCCATCATGGCCATTCCAACATGTGCGAGGTGACATCTCACTGTGATTTTGATTTGCGTTTCCCTGATGATTAGTGGCGTTTACCTTTTCTTATTACTTAACATTGTAGAATTCTAAAATGACTCTTTAAATATTTGTTTTCTCCTCTCAGCAAAGAACATAAATAAAAATACCTGTGTTCTAATAGTATCTCTCAAAAATCACTGGTATTGGTTTGAAAAGACTGTATAAATAAAAATTCTTTTTGGATAATATATAAATAAGAAATTTATAAAGATCTGTAATTACATAAGATCAGAGGGTTTGAAGTTTAATTTTGGTTAAAAAATGGATAAGAGAAAAGAAGTCAAAAAATAGATTAAGCCATGGCGAGTGTAGCTCAGTTGGTTGGGTGTCATCCCACAAACCGCAATGTTGCTGGTTCGATTCCAGACAGGGCACATACCTGGGTTACAGGTTTGCTCCCTGGTCAGGGCACATGGAGAAGGCAGCCAACCAATGTTTCTCTCTCACATTGATGTTCCTCTTCCTCTCCTGCTACCTCTCTTCCCCTTTCCCTAAAATCAAAAATTTTTTAAATGTTTAAAAAAGAAATGTTTAAAAAATGGAAAATCTTGCCCATCCCCATACTGATTCATAACTTTACATTTATCTGAGTACCACTTGACTTTAAGGACCTTGAAAGCAGATACTATGTCTTACTAGTGCACCTGGTACCTAATATGAATCAATAGCTGGGTTAATATATTCTCTCTCTTTCTCTCTCTCTCACACACACACACACACACACACACACACATTAAGTAGAATTCAGAATATACCAGGGAAATATGGTGGGATTGAGGCAAATAAAATATATTTTGAGTTTTCTTTTGTTATGGTTTTACTCTTTGAAAAATGTTTCATAATAAAACAAAAGCAGCTTTATTTTTGAAGATGTAAAGCAAAATACTCAGGAACTAGTAATTTAATGGTTTTGTTGAAATTTCATTAATTGTTGGCCCAGTATGAAAAGGAGCCAGAGGAAAAGAGGGTTGGAGGATTAGGTGAAAAAGGTAAGGGGACTAAGAAGTACAGATTGGTAGGTACAAAATAGCCATGAGGATATACGGAACAGCATAAGAAATACAGTCAGTAATATTATATATAATAACTACATATGGTGCCAGGTGGGTACTGGAAATATCAGAGGGAACATTTTGTAACGCATGTGACCATTTAACCCAGCGATTTTCAACCAGTGTGCCAACAAAAATTTTTAAAACATGCAGTACCTGACTATTTAGTCAGGGTCACTGACCTCTTTTCCATTGGATTGTCAAATTTAAAAAAAAGTGACAATAGCCACCACAACAATAGCCATCTGGTGTGAATGAATCAAAATTATACCTACTTTTTTTTGTCAGATCAGCAGATATATATTTTAGTGTACTGCAGAATTTAGTAATTAGTTTATGTGTGCCATGAGATGAAAAAGGTTGAAAATCCTCGTCTAACCACTGTGGTGCATACCTGAAACTAATACAAAATAGTATTGAATATAAACTGTAATTGAAAAATAATTTTTAATGATAAATAAATAAATAAATACAAGGATCCACACTGATGCTTTGCTAAATTCACGTACCAGTATGTTTACCCTGGAAGAGGTCTACGCTTCCACATGACTGAGCTCTCAGCGGTAGAAAGTGTGTGAAAGCAAAGTGTGTCTGGCCGGGAAGAACCTCCTCCATGGTGGGTTCCCCTCTTCTCAGTGCTTCTCAGAGCTCTTTCTCATTCTTGGCCAACTGGGACTGAGACAACCACAGGGGCTGGAAGTTACATGTAGAAGACAGCAGGCCCTCCATCAGCCTCCTGACCAGCACCACACCTCAAACTGGTATGTCAGTGAGAAATACACTTCTGCTGCGTTTGAGCCACACGGATTTTGAGTCTAGTTGAAAGAGGAGCTAGCATTAATGTAGTATGCAAATAAACCTTGACTATCTGCCTGGAGTCATTTATTTCATTTTCATTTGACAGCACTTATTCTCAGCTGCTGGTCATTACAGTGACAAAGGATAGGGAAATCAGTAAAACGTAATTTTTGTCAGCAAAGAATTCCCAGACTGGTTGGAAAAGGAGATAAGCAAACAAATCACGCAGGTTATTGCCAGATACAATCCTGTGAGCTATGCAAGCACAGAGGACGGGCCCCACGATATTAGGGAGATGACAGGCCGAAGAAAGCTTCCTGGAGCAGGTGATATCTAAGCTTCATTCTAAATGATCAGTAGAGCTAACGAGGTGAAGAAAGAGGCATTTTAGGCCGAGGCTCCAGTCAGTTAGGTAGCACAGTAGGTTTGGAGAGCCCAGCCGTTATCAAGGCTGGGGCCTGGGGTATGGGAGAGAGTCCCGAAGGGGACAAGAAGGCAATACTCAGTGTAGACACTGCGTCTGGAATGGCAAAATGCAAGCAGCTGCAGCCTTCCAGGAGGCTTTTGGTAATGACTATAAAGAGGTTACCCTGAAAAAGAAAGGGTCCAATATCTGACCAAAATTTCCAGATATCAAGCACACATGAGTCCCTTGTACCTTTCTGTAAGTCGAGGCAAAACAGGGTTGGGCAAAGGAGGTTACAGCTGTGAGCACGTGAAGCGTAGCATTTATTCTTATATTAGTATTTGTTAATTATTGTGTTACTTTCCCATACAGACAACTGTAAGCCTACTTTGGCCCCACCATATAGCAAAATATAAAGGTTCTCTGTGAAAGCAAGTTTAGCGTTTGTTTAGCTTTCTTTTCTTTTTTTCCCTTAGCTTTCAAATAACCTGTCAGAGCAAATGATTTTGATATACCTTCATTTGCTAAAAGAACATTAATTAATTAAACAAAAGAAAACTATGCTACCAAATTGTTTTCATTGGCAGATATGCAAATACAAACAAATCAATGTTACAAATATCTGGAGAGCATATGCCATAACTAATGAACACAACAGCATTTTACAAGCAGAGAAATAGGTATGTTTCTTTTACTTTGAGTAACTGGTGCCCCAGAAGATAACATACACAGGATGCGAACCCACTAAATGCCTACAAGCAAGAAAAAATAAAAAGGGTGTTGATATAGAGGAAAAAAACCAAGCTGCCTTGATCTCTCATTAGCTACGACCTACTGGAAGTCATACGCATCCTTGGTGGTGCCAGCTGTAGGGAGTCACAAACGAGGGTGGGTTGGCTGTTCTCTGGTCAATTGTCCAGTGTTGTTGGTATTTTAAAGTCTTTAAAGACCTGCTTCTGCCACCGCTGCTGCCATCTGTCTGCGGTATTGGCCCTCGCCCTGTCTCTCCTCTCTCTGCTTCAAGGCCCAGGGAATTTACTTTGGAAACAGAATGACAGACAGACATCACCACAGCGGGTCTTCCTGAGATTGATGCAACACAGACAGGGGCCTTTTCCAAGAGTTAATAAAGACCACATTTAATAAAGTAAAATAAAAAATAAGAAGAAAGGAGGGAAGAAATCTCATTTCCTATTGCACACTTTACAAGAGCTTTCAGAATCGCTAGTCTGGACCAAGTTGGTTTTACAAAAGAATAAAAACAAAGTATAACTGGAGATAGCTAACTTATAACAAAACAACTGCCAAGAGACCGTCCAAATCCATTAGATGAAAAGTCGCCCTTCATTCTCGGAAATGAAATATGCGATCTTCCCTAAAGGACAGCTGTATCCCACATGTACGTACTTTGCTAATCACGCATAGCCTTGAAGAACCTGAATCCTTTTCCTTAGTCTTGTCATGGCTTCTTGGCCACCACCTGCTGTGTTCTTAAGGCTCACCCCAGGTGTCCTGGGGCCCCATTTTTTTCTTAATAAACTTTTTTCTCAAGCCCAGAGACTAAAGAGCCCCTTTGCTGAGTATAGGCAGGGGCCGGGGCCAGGCTGGGGGAGCTCCCTGCAGCTGCTGCAGGGCTGCGCTTCATGTCGGCAACGACGAAATGAAAGCAGCTGTAGACCCCTCAGAGGTCTTTTGGCACAGAGTACAAACAGGTCATCCTGGGAAGTGAAAGCCCTCATTAGGTTAAAATGTTCTGTGTTCCCCGTTTGACGATCTCACACATTCTGCACACCGCTCTGCTCTGCAGTGTGTATTAATTAAAACACACACACACACAATAGTTAAGTGCATGGCACAAAAGCAAAGAGGAAAGCAAAAAAAAATCCCATTAGTAACATTGAGTTTCCAAAAATCAACCATTTGAACTGCAGGGAAATTGCAGTTTTATTTTACCTAGCTAAATGTCTCTGTACCAGGAAGGCAAATTCAATAATTCTAGTTAATATAGGAATCCATAGATAGTTCTGGCTCTGTCATTACCCTAAGAGTGACCTTGTATCATGCTCATTCTCAAGCTGAATTGTTATCATATTAAGAAGGGTATGATCAAGCAGGAAATATACTAATCCAAGAAGTCCCGAATGTTCTTCCTTGAGCTACCATTACTACTTATGTGACTTTGAGACTGTCATTTAAACTTTTTGCTCCAGTCTACAAAATAAATGAATGACCATTTTTACTCAAAGAACACTTTGTAAGTAAGCAAGCAAAGCAGATAGAACCAAAGCTAAAATTCGTGCCACTTAAACATAAATAATCTTCACTTTCATTGGAGCCCCTAACAGATTTCAGACATGTAAAGATGGTTAGGACCTAGAGATGGTGTGGAATTCACAACATACTGGATTTCCGCGAAGAATTGCACTTGGAAATAAAGATTAGCTTAAAATGAAAATTAGTGGAATCCCAATTGCTATTTAAAATTTCAAAGGGTGAGGGTAAAAAATCAGATATTCTGGTAAGAAACTCCAAAAGAAAGAGGAAGAGGAGAAGAGAAAGAAGCAGAATGAAGAGGGGTAAAAAAAAAAAAAAAAAAAAAAAAAAAAAAAAAAAAAAAAAAAAAAAAAAAAAAAAAAAAAAAAAAAACAAGTACTTGAGGTTAAAATTAAGTTAATCTGCCATGCCATTTTAATACTCTGGAATAGTAGTTTTTGAAATATAGTACCTGGACCACAAATACCTGGGAACTTGTTAGAAACACTCATCTTTAGTTTCCACCCCAGACCTGCTGAATCAGAGACCTTGGTTAGGGTGGGGGGGCTGTGTTTTAAAACAATCTTCAGGTAATTCTGATGCACACAGAACTTCATGAGCTACTACTAAGTTCTAAATTCTATTAACTAGCACTAAGTCTCCTACCCCAGCAAAAAATAGTTAGGATTTAATGAATTGGTTTTAGGTGATTGTAAGCACATTGTCCAGATAGGATAAAAAAAAATACTCAAGAATGTAAAGAGGATGCTAGAAAAGATTGTTATTTTATTTTGAATGATGTTATTCACATTTCCATTTGTAGATAACAAAGTCTTTTAAACTTGCTAGATCAAGGACGTGGTGAGAGGAGAGTGGGAGAGACACGGACCTCCCAGAGCTTCAATGCCAGGAACACCTGGGGGCCTGTTGCTAAGCTAGACATGTGTCTCTTTGCCTCCCACCCATTGCAAACCTCTGCCATAGTGAGCTATTCTATTGACTGGAGGATTTTTGTGTTCCTCAGATGAGTTGGGGCAGAAAAAAATGCTGGAAACCACAAGATTCGAATATAGCACCAATAATAATAAAAATAGCTGAAAATTATTTGATACCTCCTTTGTGCCAGCATGGAACTGAGAATTTTAAAATGTTTACCTTTAATCCAACAACCCTTTTTGAACAATAATGCATTTCAAGTTCAAAGTATGATGGGGGGAGATTAAATAAATTATACAAGACTCCTCACTTAGTAGCTGAAAAGGTTTGGATCTTAAGGACTTCAGGAGCCCAGCTCAGAGTCCTCATCCTTTCCTTAAAACAGTGTTTGGGGTTCAGTGGAGCACTTCAGCTGCAGACATAGGGTTAGTACCCACTGGTACAGGGTAAATAGTTGGAACCTCTGCAAGAGACAAAAATTCTTACTGAGTAAAGAAAGAGATGACAACTAAGGACAGAAGTCTGGAAAATGCCAAGATTTAAGGGCCAAGTTTGGGTAACCAACCTTCTTAGTTTGCCCAGGACTGAAGGGTTTCCTAGAAAGGGGGACTTTTAATGCTAAATGTGAGAAAGTCCCCAGCAAAATGGTTGTTTGGTTATCCTACAAACAACAAAATAAGAGACAATGATAAGGAGTAACAGGAGAACCAAACCATGGAGCATGGTGTCACAAAGATGGGCCACATAGAACACCCAGAAAGAGCAAATTCTTGTGAGTTTCAAAGGCTTCAAAGAAGTCAAGAGTGTGAGGATGGAAAACACCCAGGAGGAGGGCACTGCAGGCCTTCAGAGAACATTTCAGCCAAGTAGTGGTATCCAAAGCTAATTGGTCGGCTTGAAGAGAAATTGTTGATGGAGAAGAGGACCAAGCAGTTGCATACTACAAAAAACAAAAAACAAACAACAACAAAAAAACCCCATAAATTTAAGAGAGAGGAAGGATTAGAGGAAGATTGTAGTCTACATGTTAAAGATTAGGAAGATACAAGCACATTTTTAAACTTGGAAACGAGAAAATAAAGAGACCAGCTTACAGTGTTGGAGAAGACCTGTGGCTACAGTGATAAACTCACGTGGCCAGAAGAGAGAAACATGCAAACAACCTTGTCCCCTTTATTTAAAAAAAAAAATGCAATATGTACCAATTACAATCTGATGTTTTAACAAAATTCTAAACATGAAGGGCCTGTTGTAAGCCGGTCTCTATAACCAGTACACTTACTTGTGCTGCCATACCAAACTCCAGTTGAAAAATTCAAACACTCCAAGAGAATTTTATTGGTGGCAGCACCTTAAAGTTAATACATGTTTTCTTGAGAACAGCAAAATGGATCAGAGAAATTCACTACAATAGATACATTATCACATGTTCCAAATGATTTTCTTCACATTAAAAAACTCTCTCTGATACTTTACATAGTTATATAAATAATCATTAGTCAAGTTCTTATGAAAGTTGTAATTTGTCTTTCCTATTCATTGTTCAATGACTGGAAGACTCAACCTTCTTTGCAAATGGTTAATACTCTTTTCTTTTTAATCCACTTTAGTTTAAAGTTAAAAAGATACAGGAAAGGTGACCTCAAAAATTTTATCTGCGGTCTTCCAATTTTCACACGCTCCTGAGGGGTGAAAACAAATGACCTTATATATTTTTTTAAATGTCTTTAGCTTTACATAAAATTATTTGTTCTAGTGCTAAGGGCTATGCCATCTAAATTCAGTCTAAGATTTATAACTAAGTAAAAAATGAAAGTATTTTATCTGTATAAAAAGTGGATATAAACTCAGGACAATGTCTTTGAGCTATAAATTATCTACAAATGCTCACCAAAAATGAACTCAAGTTGAAAGATTCCATGAAATAGACAAATAACTCAGTGCAATTTCTGGCATAGAGCAAGGGCTAAACAAAGGTTAATTCCTCTCAGTTTACAGATGACAGACCAGTTTATGAAACTTTTCTAAGATGGAATCAGTGATTTATCTTATCTCTGTTCCCAAACTCATCAAGAAACAAACTCATTTTATAAAAAGAAATAAAAAGTCCTTGCCAATTTTTTCTGGAGGGTCTTTTTCCCATTTATGTTTGTTTGTATACCAACATACATAATTCTATCAAGACAATAGTTTCAAATATTTTAGACTACTGGTCAAAACCGTTAGTTTTGTATAAAAGTCCATAAAAACCACAGAGAACAAATATAGTATCTTTTTTAAATAGTTTGTGTAAATGTTAGCACAGTTATAAAACCTGAGGAGAATACTTAATGTTTTTTATAATAGCAGTGGTAGTATTGTCAACATTAAATAATACCTTAAGTTATAATAATCAGACTAATAAATTAATATGTGTATGTCATTAATGTTTTCTTCCTAATATAATAGTTCAGAAGAGCTGAATGTCCCGTACCCAAAAATTCCACAACATTTTAAGTACTGGATATTGCCAGAAATTGCAATTTTAGGAACACATAAAACTACAGAGGTCAACTGCAAAGATCAAAGAATCAAATGATGATTAATTTGTTAGTAAAGTCAAAGGACAAATTTGAATTTAATATTTACATACTAGGCCAATTGTTTGGCTAATGAAACTAATCTGACTGGCTCAGTAGCCTGAAGGGGAAGACTCAACACTTTACCATTTAACTACTGATTACCATGGTGCTGGTTCCTATAAAACTACATTTGTTTTAATCTGATATGTTATACACAAAAATATAAAACTATAACTACAGTTAAATCATTGTTTTTATAATTAAAATATTAAAACAAGGAAACCCCTTGATTCTGGACATTTCGGTCTTACTTTTAATGGTTTGAAGTATTCACATTAAAATTGCAACTGTATGTCTATAAATACTAAAATGTATTGCAACTATGAGTCTATAGATAAAATATAATGTCAATAAAACTCTATGGATAGTAAATTCATTAAAGAAAGTACAACCCAAATGTATAAAATATTTTAAAACTCATTTTGTAAAATTCCACTAGATTTCAGCATCTTGTTCTCTGTGATCATTCATGTTGTCATTCATTCAGCAAGGATCACTGATTGCCAGCCACTATGCCTCGGGCTCAGTGGAATAAATGGGTGAATGCCACTCTCAAGAAGCCTTGATTGACTGGCAGCTGAGAAAGCAACAGCAACAAAATTGCAACACAGAGAATAAGAAAGGAAACCTATCAGAAAAGCCAACTGAATATATAATTGAGTTAAGTGATATACTCAGCTAGGAAAAATTATGGTTAGGAATTTTGCTAAACAAATCTGAAATGAGAATAATAAGAAGCATGTGTATGATATTACACCCTGTCCCCCCCCAAAAAGTGTCACACAACATTAAAGCTATAAATTTTCATAGGTATTTTTGTTAGAATACTAAATTATTTTAATATTTTGCAACTCCATCTGTTCTAAATCTTAGAAAATATTCACTGAGTAATCCTTTTTTCATTAATGAAAGAGTTGCCAAAATGGTAATTCTCAAAATGGTATTAATTATTGAAATATAAAATGTGTTATAAAAGAAATGCTCATTTCCCAAACTTCCTTCCAAAATCACAAGTAGAAAACCTTAGAAATTAGATAGTATGTCATTATAGAGGTGGTAAAACTGAAGTAACCACAGGACTTACATTTATTTTTCTTTTGTAGAAAGGGGTTGAGTCTTGGAAATTCTAAATCACAGCTTCTTTCATGAACAAAAAGAGCTTTCAACATCTGATGTTTTTTTTTTTTCTTTTTTCAACCTGAACTCTTGCTATTCAATTATATCTTATTGGAAAAATCAATTACTCCTCTTTCTCTCCTTGAGTCTTTCCACTCTCACCATTGTATTCTATCCCCCTCACGACTCTTCATGACTTTCCTAAACAAATAGTGGTATAAGATTCAAGAAACTTAGCTCATCACCCAGGTTTGCCATTTACTTGGTTACTTAATTTTTCCTCCTTGTATGAAAAATGACAAAAGTCCCAAAATGTCTTTGCTAGACAATCACTAGGGTTTGAGACTGTTGTTTGAACAATAGTTGATCATACTATGAGATACAAACATCTTTGTACCCATACTTGCCGATATCTTTCGAACTTTTTTAGAGAAGGTTTTAAGGACTCAGCATTGGTCTGGCATTGTCCCTACACTAGACAAGCTGTCCGGAGTTGGTGAAGGAACCCAGCACCCCGTGCAGCCAGGGACAGCTTGGATTCTAATCACTTCACTGCTGCTATGCCTTCATGCTGTCTCAAGGATGCCAGTATTTTAAGCTAGTCCCCTTAGCAACGTAGACACTGACAGGTTTAGAATATGCTCAGTTGTAAAGGCTTACTGTCCTGTCTGCCATTTCTAGGGTTTGAAGGAGGACAATCCATTGTCTTGTAGGTCTGGTTTACTCCAGTAAGCTGAACTCACTTGGGTTCTAGTGTTGCAAATCTTAGCTCTTGTGTTATTTTTAAAATTTCCATATGTAGCTACTGCCCTAGGTGCCCTGCATGCTACACTTAAAATCTTTGCCCTCTTCTCCTCCTCCTAGACTACATTACTACTGGGAAATGGGCAGTTTTCTTTCCTTCCTACATGGGTCTTAATTGCAAAGGGTTGGATGTACCTTGCGTGACCTTTTGACTGCACTCAACCTTTAAAGAAAGCTACCCAAGGCTGTCTTCAGAGGCTCTACATCTGTCTGAAAATAGCTCTTTTTTGACTCATGGACTCTGCTGGACACTGCAGTTCAACCTAGCTTCATACTACTCCAACTTCCCCCATCTCTCTTTAGGAAATTGGACCTTTGTTAACCATATCAACCTCACTCCTTTGCTCTCAAATGATTGGGCAAGGCAATGGAGAGTACGGTAGCCATAGAAATGCACTTCTCAGATCTCTAACTACAGGGAGTGTTATTAACTGACAGCTTCAGTTGTTGTATTCTGAAATTCATCACCACATCAGTGTCGAGGGTACACTTCTCATGTGCTGCTCCTGGACAATCACTGAGCATAACAGAGAAACCGAGGAGATTCATCTGCCTAAGACCTAGGACTCCTGTAATGGATGGCTCTGGGTTGAGGACTTCCCAACGGACTTTTCAACACTTTATTAGAACCGCATCACAGTCTGACTTGTCCTTCCAAGTCTCCCTTTCTCCCCTCTCTCTACTGGTATTAGATGGAGGTCTGGCAACTTTCACAGCCTCCCCCAGCTTTCTCCCTATTGTTTTCCCATAGGCATTTCTTCCCCAATAAATTTATTGTATGTTTCATTCTATCTTGGTATCTCCTTCTTGGAGAACCTGAACTGATCTAGAGAAAAAGAGAACAAATTAAGGGTATTCATTTCCCTGCCTTCTTCCTTGTTGGGCCACAAGTTGGAAGTTCCTATCACATTGCTCTCTTTGATAGCTGCAGGTTTTTCTGTGTTTTGATAACTTCTTGATCCACTTTTTCTTTCAGACTTAAGAGTAGGTAGTAGCGTCTTCCTGATGCCAACCCCGGATGCTTCACCATTTCACCTTCCCTTGTTAGATAACTTTGACCTTGCCCATGTCTTTGTCCCTTATTAAATTTTTTTCAGTCAATGCTGTCTTTTCTTTTTATTTTGATATATTTTGAAATGTAAAGAACAGTAACAAAATGATATAAACAACCCCTGTATGCCTTTCACTCAGATGCCACAGTGTTTAATGTCATACACTTTGGCTCTCTCTCTCTCTCTCTCTCTCTCTATCTCTCTGCTTCTCTTTCTCTTCCAATATATATTAGAATATATATTACATATTATAAACACATATAATTATTATAACTTTTTCTGAATTATCTCAGAGTAAGTTGCATGCCTGGTGCCCCTTCTACCTTAATAATTCAGTATGTATTTCCTAAAAACAAGGATCAAGGACATTCTCTTATATATCTATAGAATAATTATGAAAATAAGAAAAAATAACATTTATGCAACACTCTTTTCTAACCTATAGGTCTTATTCTACGCTTCCCAATCGGCCTAATAATGTTACCTACAGGAAAACAATTCTGCTCCAGGGCCACATATTTCATTATCACTCTCTTTGCATACAGTTTCTATTCTCTTTCAGGATTCTAAAATTTATAGTAATTGGTATCAGGACAGACCCAAAGAAATAGAACATCAAAATTGGGTACTAGGATCAGCTGCTTACATGTTTAATGGGTATCTAGGTAACTTTATTACTTGGTGTGGGACAGAGATGGGATATTAGCAATCCATGGCATTCAGTAGCCACATGATCACTCCAGTTATCCATGGCGGAGAGTGCAGGTGGAAGGCGAGACACTGAGGGATCAAGTGAAAGCAGCATGTAATTGCTACAGTGATCATGGTGATTATAAAAACTGTATCATGTAATGGTTTCTTCTGATAATCCCACAGAACATTGCAAAAAGAAGGACAAATTAATAGCTTCAAATGCACAACCACAGAGCCCAGGATGAAAATCGGAAAGCCGTATAGCAGCTTTAAAATAGTCCCTTACCTATAGAGAGCAGATATGGCCAAAGATCAGGAGCCTGGCATTCAGAATTTAGGAGTTTCAACAGCAAATAAATGTGTAGCCTTGATGTGATTTTATATTAAGGCAAGGATATTGTTGGAGAAAGAGTGGAACCTTGACACGTGGATGAGGACATTGGGCAGAAAAGATAAGACTGAGAATTTTGAGTCCTGAGATTTCCCTGGACATTTTCTCATCAACAGATGCAGCCCATCCCTCCAGGCAGAGAGGAACCAACCTTCCCTCCTTATCAGCAGGGCAGCTGACTAGCAAGAGAATACCTACTCCTTTGAGGATCCATTTCTACCATCGCTCAATGTCTCTACATCCATAGTGAGAGTCAGATCCCCACATAGCCTAGTCAGAGAAGAACAGGCCTGCTCCACAAACAGATAGCCTGCACACCTAAAAAAATGCAAACTTTTGGCAGTGCATACCAGTAAAAATCTAGAGAGCATGTACAAAGTGGATGGATTCTAATACTACATTAGAATGGAGCAAGTACATTGATATAGCATAATCACCCTGGATTTGGGATATCATGCATATGAGTAATGGTAACAGGCTGCTAAGTTGATAAATTAAGCTTGGACTCAACTGTGGCTTATAAGCAGTGAGAGTGAAATGCCAGAACTTAAATACTTGACATTCTATAGAGAAAGGAATCCAAAAATCCCCCAAAGATGAGAATGCTTGGCTTGATTTATTGATGCACAGCCTGCTCAGCCACTCTCTCATCATAACCTGAAGGAGGGCTCAGGGGACACCCTTTCACAAAGGCACTGTGAAAGGCACTGGTTTCTTGGAAAGCTCTTTGAAGTCTGCCTCTTGTAAATCTTAGATGAAGGGGAGAGATGCTACAAAGGCTCTCTGATTTCAATGGCAGTCATGGGATCCTGGCATGACAGGAGCCAGGGGTGTGGGCCTCACCTTCAGAACCGTGTCAGCTTAGGGATAAGGGGGCAATCACAGTGTTTCGACCCACAGGAATCAGTGGCAATCGTTAATTGATCATGGGGTACACAGGAATAAAATTATTGCAGGTACAGCTTAATATTTATAAATAGGAAGTTTCAAGGTATCATGACCTGATTCTAGTCTCTTTAACAGGAATTCTCAGCCTCTTACCTTGCCAAGCTCGTACCAGTTCACAGAGCCTCTTGAATGATGAGGCCAGGTTTCACTGAGAAAGGACCTTGCAAATTGCACATAATCAAAATCATCATTCTGTCCAGTAGCTTTCAACCCTAGTTGCAAATGAGACTCAGCTAGAGAGCTTTTTAAAATACTGATGTTTGGCTCTATCCCCAGAGATTCTGACGTATACTCTATATGAGAAATTGACGAACAGAAAAATTTAAAATGGTTAAAGTTTGAAAAAATAGAAATGTCACTCAAAAGCATCCAAATAAATCAGAAGTAACTAAAACAATACACATACAGTAGAATACTCAGTTTTTCTTTTCTTCACAAGGAGCAATTGGAGTATATTGACTTGTTAGCAGTTCAAAGAAAGAAGAGGCATGAAAGTATAAATAAAAGTGAAAACAGTAAACCCAATAGAAAGAGAAAAACCAGAAAAGGTTATTAAAATCAATTATAGGATTAGTACTTAAATTTTGCATTTGATAATCATGAACAAAAGGATAAAGAGATTTTTAAATAAGTTATTTTAAAATTTCCCCAACTAAAAGGATAAACAAAAAAGATGTATTAGAAATTAATAATAAATTTTAGGTGCTAATTGCTATAAACGATAAACCAAGATTAAAGTGCTACTTAAAATTTTAAGATAAATGACAAAAATGCTAAAATTTTGTCAAAATAAAAAATATTGAAAATATGATCTAAATAAAGTTAGTATAAACTGAAAAAAATCTATGTTAAGCTTTGAAAATTTGCTTATTGACTATAAATATACTATTCTGAATATTAAAAATTCATAGCAGATGAAAGACTCTGTGGTCTTAATTTTTGGTAACTTGAATATTATCTAAGTGCTACTAAAAACAGTTGATTAATGAAAATTTTTCAGGGACCATTAAACAAGGGGTATCCAAAAAACCAGATTTATCTCTTGGAGGGTGGGCCCCTTCCAGTACGAACTTCCCACACGTGAGTGTTCAAGGAACCCATCTGTATCGGTGTACCAGCTGCCATTTTTGTGAGAGTCCACATTTGGCTTCAGTGAATTTTTCCGAAGACTCTTTGAACCTGTTTGCCCATTTCATGATGGGTGATTTATGGGCATTCCTGCCCACACCGCGCTGAGTGTTCAGTAGTTTTTGACCAAAAACATCATGGCCCCCATGCCCCACCCTCCCTATTCACCCTGAACAACAATCTTGCCCTGAGCAACTTTTTTTTGTCTCCCTAGATGAAAAAATCCTCAAAGGGAATTTTTTTGCTGATGTAGAAGAGGTAAAAAACAGAAGCACTAAAAGGCATCAAAAGAGACAGGTTTAGAAACTGTTTTAAACAGTGAGAAAAAAATCTTGATAGATGTATTGCATTAAATGGAGAGTACTTTGAAGGTGATTGAATTTTAAACATGTAACAATAAGTACATAATTTTTTATAAATAAATTCTGTTTTGGGGGTTAAGCTGTTAATATTATTCAATAATTTATAAAATATTTCAAATAGTTTAGATGAGACAAACTTTTAATAAATTGAATAAATTTAGTAAATTTTGTGACTTTAGGTTCTTCAAATTTATTTTAAGCTAATTGATTTTCAGCTTATTGACCTAGCACTTGCTGCTTTAAGAGTATCATAAAGAGATGTTGACCCTGGCCAGGAAGCTCAGGTGGGTAGAGCATTGTCCCATACGCCAAGATTGTAGGTTCAATCCCTAGTCAGGGCACATAAAAGAAGCAACCAATGAATTCATAAATAAGTGGAACAACAAATCAATGTTTCTCTCTCTCATCAGAAAACTAAAAAAGAGATTTTGTAATCTCTAAAAACCTCAATTTCACCTCAATTCTGTAATGTTTTAGGATATTGTTATACAGAATCAAAACATCTAGACATGTCAATGAAATAACCGTTCAATTCTTTAAAACATGTCAAATTAATTATTAAATGTTTTATAAAGTGTAGAAATTCCATAGATCCCATCCAAGTGTTTACTTTCACGCAATATAAATTCTGCAATCTGGTAGGTATTTCTTTATTCTGGTAGGAACAGCTACTAGAAGAAAATATCAATAGTAACGATGAAAACTAAGAGAAGCAGATAAGATAAGGAAGAAGAATTAAATGTGTGCTTTTACCTGTGTAACCACATTTGATTGGTCCAACAACTCCATAGACATTTACAGTAGTTATAACCTTATTTTTCAGACAGAGAAACTAAAACTGAATGAATTTAACTTACCAAAGACTACACAGAGTCAGAATCTTAAAACACGCCGTGGGGGTGGGGGGCAGTGAGGTTAACGGGTGAAGGGATTGATCAAAAAGGAAAAAGGACTCATGGACATGGAAAACAGTGGGTGATTGCTGCGGGGAGCAGAGTATGAGGGGACTAAATGGTAATGGAAAAAATGCAATAAAGATTAAATTTTTAAAAAAGATTTCTAAAACAGCAGTCAGAATTTTTTTTAAAAAAGGACATTTGGACCTTAAACCTCAATTTTAGTGTATAACTTCTAGCCCAACAAACCACACCTCTTTCTTTTATCTTTTTACCTAGAATCAGGGTTGGAAATTTAAAAGTTCATTTTAGGCTCCCTGCGGAATGTTGAAATAAGGCTTTAGGAAATATTATCCATTCAGTGTTCCCTACAGTTATGTTTATATACCATGGTCTATACTAATCCCACTTTTCATAAAACTCTAATGGAACACCCAGCTACCAAGAATGTATAGGAGGTTTCAAGTCGGGCAGGTGTGGCCCTGGCTCAGAATACCAGTCTGCAATCAGATGCCTGAGTCAGAGCCCTGCTACAGCTCTGTGGCTGGGCAGCTCACTCAGCCTCACTGAGTCTATTTTCCCATCTCCAAATATATGATAAATAATAGTACTAACATCACAGGCTGTTTGGAGAATTAAATGAGTTATCCATAAAAAGAACTTAATATGCTTTCTAATAATAACTGCTCAAAAAGATTTAGCTTTTATTTAGCTCTGCTTTAAAAGGGAAATTTTTTTAATTTTGTCTAGGAGAAGAGACACTAAAACCCAAAACAATATAACTCCCAAATATACGCTGTTAACAGACAGCATACAAAGTTCATCCTGTTCCAAGAACAAGTAGGTAAGATTTTCGTAACACCCACATCACGTGGCGCCCCACTCAAACACGTGGAGCCGATTACATAAGGCTATATTGGATTATAGGTCTTCTGTTGTGTAAGAGCATTTGTGTGTGTGATTATAGACATTCCTTCTCTCTAATCCCATCTGCATTATTGTCTGGACAGTGTCATCGGTGACATAGCTCAGAATTGGGTCCAGATGGAAGCAAAACCATTTTTTTACTGCTCTAGTGCAGGAAATTCCATAACAGAAACATATTTAATATGAGAGATGGAGATAGGAGATTCCTTTGAGGCTACACCAAGTTTAGATAATTTGCAATACAAATTTTGCTGTTCTTTTCATGTCCTACCTTTCCAGTTATTGCAAAAGATCTAATTCCTAAGCTTATTAATGACAATGTTATTAAAAAGGAATAAATAACAGCTCAACATTATCATCCTTGTGTCATCATCAATGGGAGATGAAAGAAAGTAAAGTGTTCTTAGAATGTTGCCTATAAAAGCAAAGACTGGGGTTTTAATATGAACATCAGTTCATAAGAATTGCATACCAATAAAAATACAGCCCAGTACTTAAGAAATATGAAAATATTTAAAATGCTATTAATATTAAATGCTATGCATTTAATTATTCTTCTCTTTGTTACCTGATTAATCTTTAGCTGTTTCTTAAACAACGTGGTAAACTCACTGTTGTCTACCTCTACTTCCTGTGTAAATGCAAGAGTATATTCCTGGCTTCCTCGTAATTAGGCAGAGCCATGTAACTAGTTCCGGCTGGTAGGCAATGAGCAGAAGTGATTTACTTTAATCCCTGAAGCATTTAATTGCAGGTGCAGAACTCTCTCTCTCTTCTCTCTCTCCCCCCACCCCCCTCTCTCCATGAGTTCTGGAGGAGAAGATGAAAGATGCTGGACCCTCTGATAGCCAAGGTCCATATAAAGCAGAGCCTCCCACCAACCTTTGTAGGACAGCAGCATCACTAACTGACATTAAGCCACTGAGATTTTTGTTTTGTTTTTTTTTTTAATTTTTAATTATACTTTCTTGTTTATGCTATAACTGTCATCCCAAAATTTCTGCCTTTGTCCCCATCCACCCAGCCTGCTGTACTCTCTCAGGCAAATCCCCACACCATTGTCCCTGTCCATGGGTCATGCATATGTGTTCTTTGGCTACTCTGTTCCCTATGGTGTACTTTACATCCCCATGACTGTTCTGTGACTACCTATTTGTACTTCTTAGTCCCTTCACCTTTTTCACCCATCCCTCCCATGCCCCCCTCCCACCTGGCAACCATCAAAACATTCTCTGTATGAGAATGTTTTATGATTCTGTTTCTGTTCTGCTTGTTTATTTTGTTTTTTAGATTCAATTGTTGGTAGAAATGTATTTATTGTCATTTTATTCTTCATAGTGATCTTCTTCTTATTTTTCTTCTTAAAGACCTTTTAACATTTCATATAATACTGGTTTGGTGATGATGAACTTCTTTAGCTTATCCTTGTCTTGGAAGCTCTTTATATTTCCTTCAATTCTAAAGGATAGCTTTGCTGGGTAGAGTAATCTTGGTTGTAGACCTTGGTTTTCATTACTTTGAATATTTCTTGGCAATTCCTTCTGGCCTGAAACTTTGCAGTTTCTTTTGAGAAATCAGTTGTCTTATGGAGGCTCCCTTGCAGATAACTAACTGTTTTTTTCTCTCTTTGCATTTAACTTTGTCATTTTAAGATTCTCTCTTTGCATTTAACTTTGGCATTTGAATTATGATGTGTCTTGGAGTGGGGCTTGTTTAGGCCTATCTTGTTTGGGACTCTTTGTCCTTCCTGGACTTGTATGCCTACTTCCTTCAGCAAATTAGGAAAGTTTTCTTTCATTATTTTTGAAATAGGTTTTCAATTTTTTGCTCCTTCTCTTCTCCTTCCAACAACTCTATGATGCAAATGTTGGTATGCTTGAAGTTGTCCCAGAGGCTTTTTATACTATCCTCCTTTTTTAATTTATTTTTTATTCTTGCTATTATGATTGGTTGTTCTTTGCTTCCTTGTGTTTCAAATCACTGATTTGATTCTCGGCTTTGTCCACTCTACTGTTTTCTCCCTGTAAATTGTTCTTTATTCCAATTAGTGCATCTTTTGTTTCTGACTGGATCATTTTTGTGCTGTTGAGGTCCTCATTAAGTACCTTAAGCATCCTTATAGCCAATGTTTTGAACCCTACATCTCATACATTGCTTTTCTCCATTTGTTTAGTTCTTTTTCCGGAGTTTTGATCTGCTCTTTCATTTGTGCCATGCTTCTTTGTCTCCTCATGTTGGAAGCCTCCCTCTGTTTGTTTCTATGTATTAGTATAGCTACTACTTATCCGAGGCTTGTTAGAGTGGCTTCATGTAGTAGGTGTCCTGTGGGGTCCAGTGGCACAGCCTCCTCTATCACCCAAGTTTGGTACTCAAGATGCACCCACTGTGTGGGCTGTGTACAACCTCCTCTTGTAGTTGAGCCTTGACTGCTGTTGGCATCTCCAAGGTCAGCCACTACCTATATTCTGTCCGGGATCACACAGCATGAGCTACAAAGTGATCTGCAGATGACTGCTACTTGTGCCAGGGTTGGAGGTGCCCAGGAGAGGCCACACTGTGATCCAAGGCCAACTGTTGCAAGTGATGGGCCTGGGGCCACTTAGCAAGACATATGAGTCTCACTGAAGCCAGATGCTGCTTGCTTGAGAGAATTAAGGAAAATCTAAAACATGGGCCAAGACAAGCCATTCGTGTGGAAAAGCCCCTGGAAACAGCTTGGATGGGCCTGAAAGTTGGGTGCGACATAGCCTCAGGGAATCACCAGGGTGGGGCAAACAATGTGACCCAGGTTGGTGGAGTTGCAAAATGGCTCCCACCTGCCAGCTCTGTGGGGAGGGCTCAGAAAAAGAGCAATAGACTGTGCTAGCACTTCTGTTTGGGAGAAAGCTGCCCCCGACTCTTACTCTGATGCCGGACAATGCATTTCCTCCCCATATGTCTATGATGCCTTTCCATATGCTTCCCCAGAACTGGTGCTTGGAGGAAGTGGTTCTAAGTAAGCCTGTGCATGGGCCCTTAAACCCTGTGCAGGTCACAGCTGATCTGAGAGATACAAACTCTTTTCTTAAATATTGTTACATATGAGGTCTGTCTGGAAAAAGTCCAGCCATTGTTAGTATAATGAGAACAGTTTGCATAACATCAGTGTAACCTGGCAGCCAAGGAGAGTGCATTGAAAGTACATGTGTGAATAATGGCAACTTCACTGTACTAGTCAGTGGGGACAGTAGAGGCCACGGAGTGAGCATGTGCACTAAGTGGTTATCACATTCAAACTGACTGAGCAAGTAGAGCAACACATTTACATAAAATTTTGCATTAAGTTTGAACATTTCTCTGTGGAAACTATTCAGATGATTCAGAAGGCTGCAGCTATGGGCAACTAGTGACTGGTAGTTTCATTAGGACAATGTATCCACTCACACATCATGTCTCATGCAGACTTTTCTGGTGAAACACCAATTCACCCATGTGACTCAGCCTCTGCAAATTCTGGCTTTTCCCAAAACTAAAATTACCTTCATAAGGAAAGAGATTTCAGACCATTGATGAGGTTCAGAAAAATATGACAGGGCAGCTGATGGTGATTGAGAGAGCTGTATGAGGTCCCAAGGTACCTACTTTGAAGGGGACTGAGGCATCATTGTCCTATGTACAATGATTCTTGTATCTTCTTCAGTAAATGTCCCCATTTTTCATAATACATGGCTGGATACTTTGTGAACAGGCCTCATATATCGAGTGCATAGATTCAAGGTCATGACTAGTTTGAATGTTATGGTAACATTAGTCACAACAAATGTGCATGTGCCTGCTATATGTAACAATATTTGTTTAAGAAATGAGTTTGTTTATACCTCAGATTAGCCACAACCTCCACCAGGTTAACAGGAACTGCCTGGGATTCCAGCAGTTCTGTCTTCCACAGTCTGAGTCCCTTCTGGTTTTTACAGGAAGGAGTTATGGTTACTTATGTCCCTGGCACTGGGACCTTGGGCTGGGAGGCCTGGGGTGGGCCCAGGACCCCTCGCTCCTGCCATAGCCCTCCCGATTTTTATCCACCGCACACAGGTGTGGGTTCAGCCTGTTCCGCATTTCCACCTCCCATACCAGTCTCAATGTGGTTTCTTCTTTAACTCTGTAGAAAAATAGTATTTATACCATCCTTCAAGGCTCCACCAAAGAAACTTTATAACCTTATTGGCTAACTTGTGATTTGCCACACTACCCTATAAGCAACCTGAGGACTAGGATAGCATTTGGTTTTTCAGTTGTATCTTCAGCTCATTTTATAACACATGATAATTGTTCAGTAAGTATTTGATAATTGAATAAAACCATTTCAGGGCCTAATGTCTAGTAACTTAGGATCATCTTCCAATGATCCATGTACAATATTTACCTTCTCATTGGAAAATGTTCTTTCTTATTGATACTCTAAAAGAAATGTATAGCGTTCCGGTGACAGGAAGAGACGTAGAGGAATTGGTGATACCCAAAACATAGAAATGTGGAAACACATAGCAATTTGACAAGTCTAGAGATAAAGGGAAGACAAGAGACTGACCTTAGCCCAGTCCCATATACTTTGGACTACCCAGAACGGAACTCATAAGCTCAGAGACTTTTATTAATCTGCCCAGGGCACACACCCAGTTTGCAGTAAAAATGATTAATTCCCCAGCCCTCTAGTTGCCACACAATGGATGAGTAATTTTTCAGCACATACAGATATAAGCTAAAATTAATGTATTTATACTTATATGGAATTCCACAGCAATGAACTGCATCATTGGGCTTTAGAAGATTGTGGTAAACTAATGACACAAAGTTCTTTTTTATCATTTTATAGTATGCCTATTGTTCAAAGACTGGTTTTTAAAAAATCTCTTTCTGAAGCTTATTTGGTGTCTCAAAAACTTGATATATAAACTCAGCAATAAATGGATCAATTAGAGATGTCATGATGTACTCCTGCAGGAATGCTAGATTAAAGTAAAAACTAGTTATTTAGTAACCACATTCCTTGCTTAAGAAGTGGGAATTTGGGCAAGTTCTCACAGGTTCAGTATCCCTTTTCTGTCCAGAAGATGCTAGTGATACTCCCTTGCCTGAGCCACAAGCTTTCATGTTATTGTACAGTTGGGGGTCTTCCTATCCACTCTCACCAATAACACTGGTCTAAGGGCTGGAGAAAGGAAATAGCATGTGGTTACAGAGTCCTCACTTTAGCAAAAATGTGACTTAGTGTTTTGTATTCAAAAAGTAAATTCTAGGCTCTCAAAACTTTTTAAAAATATAAATTAGTTCCCATACCCAAGAAATATAATCATTATAAAGACTGAAAAGTGGGCTGGGGCGGTGGGCTGGGATGGGAGTAGAAGACAGAAAACTGTATAAGAACAATTAAAATAAAATTAAAAAAATAAAAAATATATAAAAAAGACTGAAAAATGAAGTTAAAATTATAAAAAGGGGGATTTTAAAATATATCTACAACTTACCTAAATCACTAGAAAATGTGCAAATGTGCAAGTTCTTTGATGAGAGATTCTGCTTGTCAGTATTGAAAATGACACTAATTTATGTTTGAAATGGAATTTTCTGATAGCAGTAACTGTTGATTTAAATGTTGTCAGTGAATCTAAAATTATCCCTCATAGTACTACATGAAATAATTATTGACTAGATAAGCTTGAAAAAAATAAAACTTCAGATGGAAAGTCAGAGCTGGAAGGAGCTTGGAGATTACCTAGTAAACCAATCCCTTCTTTCCTTGTTCATCTTACCCTTTTCGAGAAAGTGGAAAGACACAGACTATGAAATCAGAGACCTAGACTCAAATCCTGCCACCAGCTAGCATGCTACTTGGGTTATTTGCTCTCTCTCTTAATCTCAGCTTTTCAAACATAAAAACAATGGAAAGAATAACATCTGCCTTGTAGGGTTTATGTGATTATTAGAGAAAACAACATATAAATGTATAACTGAGCATTAGATCAGTTATTCAATGTGCAGTTGTTAGCATTTCTATTCTAGCTCTAAATTATATTAAAATAACTCCTTGCATGGCCTTGTCTTCAGTTTCTCACACCCCTTCCCCCAAACGCCAGCAATGCCCTTCTCAATCTTCCCCCTCCGCAGTTCTCATCCTGCTGTACTATGATTGCACTTGAGGTTGTTCTTATTTCAATAAAAAATGCTCTCCTGTTTTCAGTGATACTCAAAGGAAACATCATTAAAAGTGACAGACTACAATAAATACTTCTTAGATTTAATTACAGTACAAATATTGTATTTCTTTTGTATGCAAAGATGGTCCTGCTATAAATAATAATTGTGTGTGTGTACATGCAGCTACAAAGACCAATTCATGACCTGCTGTCCTTTCTCAGCTTTAGCTTAGTAGATCAACCTACTTTTAAATTCCAGTCAGATCTATTTAAGCCATTGACTACTTTACAATACTAAACACGTACTCTGAATCTCTGAGGTAAGACTCGAATCTGTGAGTCTGGTTATTTGGTGTTAACAGCTTGCTTAGTTTATGTCCCTCTCTGCATTATACTTTTCTACCCAAGACAAAATAAGATTCAGATTTAGAAAAAGAAGTTTTTTCTTCTCTTTTTAAAATTTTATTAAATGTATTGGAGTGACGTTTGTTAACAAAATTACACGGGTTTCAAGTGTGCAGTTCTATAACACGTCATCTGTAAGTTGCATGGCATGTTGACCACCCAAAGTCAAGTCTCCATTTGTCACCATGCATTTGCTCCCTTTACACTTGGCTCCCTCCCCCCACCCCGCTTTCCCTCTGGTCACCACCACACAGTTGTCTGTGTCTGAGTCTTTGTTTGTCTGTGACTGAGTCTTTGTTTATCTTGTTTGTTCATTTGTTGCTTTCAGTTTTATATCCTACATCTGAGTCCTTGGCTTTTCCCATCTGACTTACTTTACTTAGCATGATATTCTCAGGATCCACCCATGTTGTCTCAAATGTCAGTATTTCATCTCTTCTTATGGCTGAGTACTAAGGACATTTTCTTAATCGTGCTTTGGAATATGAGAAAAGTTGCGAGAAGCTTTCCGTTCTCCCTTTACAGACAGCTCCCTACTGCCAATAGCTCAGAGCTGCTGAAGAACAGAATCGGAGGAGATAAGCAGTCAGCAGAGCGAACCGCACATCCCAAGCGTGGCTTGTTGCAGCTGCTCCGGAAAAGCTGCCTCCTGGAAGAGGCCCACTTACAATGACCTCCAGAGGTGAAAGAGAAGCAAGAGAGTTTCTCAATATCAAGCAATGAGGAGAATGGAGATGGTGCATTAAATTTTTATTTGAGTATTTGCTGCTACTACCAAGATTTGCACCTTTAGTAGCACTCCCTACCCTTTGGAAATAATTAATCAAGTGAGGTCCCAGAGGAGGTATGTAAAGAACTTAACCCAGAGGCCCTAGGGAGAAAGTATCTTCAATCTGAAAATCTATTTCTTCTACTGAGATTGGATATGCCAAAGAGAGATATGAATGCAAGTAAGTATCTGGGTGAGGGCAGGAGAAGGAGGCACAGACAAGAAAGAGATCACTGGACAGCCGCTACTACAGAAATGTTGTATATACTTGCACATATAAAAAGCAAAACCTGTACAAAAACATTTGATTCTGAGTAGTGATTGTGAGCATACGCATTAGAGTGCACTGACCACGCATGCTGTGGCCGTGCTCAGAGCTTTCTCACTCTGCCCATGAGAGCTACGCTTTACAGCAAGGCCCTCTGCCAGTGTGCGCTCCACCACACCACCCAGCTGAGGGAATTCTGCAACAGACCATGTTTACTCCACTTGGGCACTCTTTCTGCCATTTCTTTTGTCATCCGAGAACCAGGTTGATCTGTAATTGCTGATTAAAAGATGTGGACATGGGGCCCTGGCTGATATAACTCAGTGGATTGAGTGCAGGCTGCAAACCAAAGGGTTACCAGTTTAATTCCCAGTCAGGGCACATGCCTGGGTTGCAGGACAGATTCCCAGTGGGGGCCATGTGAGAGGCAACCACACATTGATGTGTCTATCCTTCCCTTTCTCCCTCCCTTCCCCTCTCTCTAAAAATAAATAAATAAAATCTTTTTTAAAAATTATGCAGACATGGTAATACTATACCAAACTAAAGAAGAGCATCAAGAACATTGAAATTTCAAGTTCATGGCACCTCAAGCATCTTCAAGGATTTGGTGGAGGTAAAAACCAAAGATATATAACAAATTGTGGGAATTCTTTGCCATTATCTAGGGAGTATCATATGAGACCTAGGGTTGTGGGTTGGAAACTAATGACCAGAGACTCCTCCTGACTCCAGGGCAAGTGTGAGAACAAAAGAATGATCACATGTACTGTGCTGAGAAAATAGCCCCTACACCATGCCCCATAGGACCCTGGCTGAGCCTCGCTTTAATCCTAGGAAGCACCCCGCCACCACACCTACCCTCCCTGCCAGTGTCCCCTCCACACACAGAGACAGCTAAATTGGGAGGCTAACCTCCACTGTCTGGCCCCACACCCCTGTAAATAACTAACTTCTTTTCTCTTGCTGCTTTTAGGGTTCTCTCTTTATCTATAACCTTTGGCATTTTAACTAGTATGTGTTTTGGAGTACACCTCTGTGCATCTATCTTGGTCAGGACTCTCTGTGCTTCTTAGATCTGCATGCCTATTTCCTTCAGCAAATTACAGAAGATTTCTTTCATTATTTTTTCAAATAGAGTTCCAATTTCTTACTCTTTCTCTTCTCCTGGCATTCCTATGATGTGAATTCAGACTTCTTGAAGTTGTCCCAGAGGCTGTTTATACTATCCTCATTTTTTTTTAATTCTTTTTTCTTCTTATTGTTCTCATTGGTTGTTTTTTGTTTCTTTTTGTTCCAAATCATTGATTTGAATCTTGGCTTTATCCACTCTACTGTTGTTTCTCTGTAAATTGTTCTTCATTCAAATTAGCATATCCTTCATTTCTGACTGGATCTTTTCTATGCTGCTGAAGTCCTCACTTAGGTCCTTGAGCATCCTGATAACCAGTATTCGGAAATCTTTATCTGATAGATTGCTTATCTCCGTTTCACTTAGTTCTTTCTTTGGAGTTTTATTATGATTCATTTGGGTCATGTTTCTTTGTCTCCTCACTTTGGCAGCCTCCCTGTGTTTGTTTCTATGTATTAGGTAGAGCTGCTTTGAATCTGTGTCTTGGTGGTGTGCCTAATGTACTATATGTCCTATGGGGCCTGGTGGGACAGCCTCCCCTATCACCCAATCTGGGTACTGAAGGTGTGCCCTGCATGTGGGCTGAGTACAGCCTCCTCTTGTAGTTGAGCCTTGGTTGCTGTTGCAGATCAATGGAAGGGATTTGCCCAGAGCAGTCAGTTGCAAAGATTGGCTGTGACCACTGACCACCAACCTCTGCCCTCCATGGAGGGTCAGTTGTGCAGGGGCAGGGTGGTGGTGATCTGATATAGTCTACTGTAGCTGTCCACTGGGTGCACTGGTCCTGGGGTTTCCCAGGTGGTACAGGGGAAGCTCCGGCCCCACTTTCATTTTTCCCAGGCTGACCTTCCTGAGCTATGAAGCACTCTGAGAAGGCTGCTACTCGTGCTGGGCTTAGACATTCCCAGGCAAAGCCAAGCTGTAAAACTAATCTGGCTGCTGCTAGTGCACAGCTTGGAGCTCACTGAGGCCAGCTGTTTGCTAGTCTGAGAGGATTCAGGAAGTTGTGAAGCAAGAGGCAATACCAGCCATTCACGGGTGGGCCTGTAAATTGAGTGGGGCAGAGTCTCTGGGGATCTCCATGGCAGGTCAAACAGTGTTAGGCAGGTGGATGGAGACTCAGATATGGCACCAGCTTGCCAGCTCTGTGGGGGGCAGGTTTACAAAAGGGTGAATGGCCTCTGCTCACCTTGATGCCAGACACTTCAGTTTCTCCCTTATACCACTGGTGACTTTCAAGCTGCTACCCTGGTGCCTGAACTCAGAAAGAGTGAGTCTGAGTTCATGTGTGGGTTCTTTAAGAGGAACTGCTTGGGGCTCCAGTAGTTTCTTCCACCAACTCAATCCCCACTGGTTTTTGCAGCCAGAAGTTGTGGGGACTTGTCTTCCTGGCACTGGAACCCTAGGCTGGGGGGGGGGCCAGTGTGGGGCTGGGACTCCTCACTTGAGAAATATCCCTGTCAATTTTTTATCCACCACACGTGGGTGAAGGACCAGCCCATTCCACATCTGCACCCCTCCTGCCAGTATGGATGGATGTTTCAATTCTGTAGTTGTCAGACGTCCATTCAACTTGATTTCTGACAGTTCTGAGTGATGGTTGTTCTATATTTTAGTTGTAATTTTGGTGTGGTTGTGCGAAGAGGTGAGCCATGTCTGGCCATGTTGCCATTGATTAGAAGCCCAGTTACATGTATTTTAGATTACTTAATAGTTCCCCCACATGTCACTGAACTCTTTGAGGTTTTTCTTCAGTTTTTCCCTGCTTTGTTGATCTCTCTTCACATTCACTAGCCCTTGCTACAGCAATTTCCAGTCTGATATTAAGAGCATCTACTTCAAACTTTTCATTTCAAACACTGCATTTTCAGTTTTACATTTTCCATTTGGTCCTCTTTATAGTTTCCATTTCTCTGCTGAGATTCCCCAAATGTTCACTCATTATGACACATTTTTCATCCAGCTCATGAAAATATTTACAATAGCTTTAAAAGAACTTGTCTGTGTATTCAAACATCTGAGTCATTATGTGGTTGGTTTCTATTTACTGCCTTTTATCTTTGTGGATCACATTTTCCTGTTTCTTGAATATACAGTGATTTTATTCTATACTGATCACTGTAAATTGTACATCTTGATATTCTGGATTCTGTCATCTTTTCCTATAGAGCATTGATTTTTATTCTAGCATTCAGTTGACTTGGCTGGACTCCAACTCCACACTCTGACTCCCCTGTAACCACCTGAAATCTCCACTCAATTCGGCCCTCTTCCCAGTCTGAGGCACTGTCCCATGTGTGCATAGTTCAGAGACCAATCAAGACTTAAGTGGAGTGTATGTGCTGGTTTGGGGCTGTCCACCTCAAGTAGCTCCCTCATTTCCAGGAATTCTCCCCCTCACTTTTTACCTACCGTAGCAACACCAAATCTATCCTTTTACTCCTGGAGCCAGTAAGACTGCAACTTTCTGCTGAGTCCTAGTCGTTCCATATCACTCTTAACAGAGAATGACCTCAGGCAGAAATTCATAAATGTGAAATTCACCCAGTGTGGTTCCCCTTTCCAAGGATTTACACTCCTTCAGTTTCTGCTTGCTTTTGGTCACTCTCCAACACCCTCAAATAGTTGTTTTTATTTAATTGAGAAGTTACTATTCATCTCAACATCATAATCAATCCAATACTAAGCACCCCCCTATTTACTAAAAGCAAAACTCTGCAATTACGGTGTTTTAAGATAAAATAATATCTAACTCCCACTTATGTGAGTAGAAAACAGTAAAAAAAGTTCCCTACTCTCTAGTGAAAAATATTTAAAACATATGTCTTTACCTCCCACAAAGACAAAAAAAGGCAAAAATTCTGTTACATATTAAAATTACCCACTTCATGTTAAAAATATACAGAAATTCTATTGCAATAATTTCCACTCTTCATATGTTTATTCCAATTTCCTAGTGGAGTTCTTCATCTTCCTATTATACCACAATTCCTAGAGAATATAAAAGTTTATGAACCATATTATTCTCTGGTTTCTGAAAAATATAGTTGGCTTTCTAACCACGTATCAATAATTACTTTTCAAGTAGGAAGTTATATTACACCTTATTGACAAGATAGCCAAACTCAATATTCACTCTCCCATTTCATCTCCATTACAAAAGTTTGTAAAATTAAATATCAATAGTACTCAAATATGGTTTCCTTTGCAGCTAGAAGTGGGCCTGTGACACAGTTTTGGCCCATGATAAATACATGGAATTTTGCTAGTGACACCTCAGAAGGTAATTTGTCTTCCTGATAGAAAGAACAGATGTCGCGCACAGAGCGCCCTCTCTCTTACTCCTGCCCTGAAAGCAGTCACCACGCCCGTGCCTGCACTCGCACGTGTGAAGGGCCGACGTGGGACAGTTCTGTCATTCACGGATTATTCAACCAAGACCAGCAGCCTCCCAACTCCGGACATTTTTAGAAAGAGAAAACTACTCATTGAGATTACTAATAGTCAGGTTTTCCTTACCTGCAGCCAAAATTACTTCTACCAGCTATAGAAGTCAACTTTCAAAGAGTGTGTTTATGCCAACTCATATCCTCAATGCCTGCTACAATGTCAGGAACATGGGACTTATTACCTCTTTTTTGAATGAATGAATGAATGAATGAATGAATATATGGCTATAACACATAGTAATTAAAACCAACTCAAATTAAAGATATAACTTTGGAAGTCAACAAATTTTGCAAATTTGTTTCTCCCAGTACCTTCTGATGAGCTTAGCGTTGATGACAATTACATGTCACATTACTATAACATCTTTCTTAGGGCATTAGCTTTTCAGTTGGTCTGAAACAGTCCCCACCCCCCCCAAAATTCTCCCCAAACATACAAAACACATCTGCAAATGGTAGATTTGGGGACAGGTATTATTGTATGTACTTCTTTCCTATGATTTTAAGATCCTTACTAAAAATTATGTCAATTCTTCAAAATTACTTCATCACAATTGTGAAGATTTAGTTTATCTTTACTAACCTCACCTTGGATACATTTTTTCAGATTTTCAAAGCTTTCATTACCATGGCACATTATAACAACTATAAAATTTCCAAAGTAAGAAATCACAATATCTAAACCTCTGAGATTTTAGATTCTGTGATTTGGATCCTACCTTTCATTGATTCTGAAGTAACTTCATTTAATAATATTATAATGTGTATAGAATCTAACTCATTAAATGTTTTGAAAATATTAACTCCAAGGAGAATATTCTGTTTGCTTCATGAATATGTTTTGCATGCAATTTATATTTTTAAATAAAACTTTTCTAGTAGTATATTTTCTAATCTTGAATGCAAACATTCTCAAAGTGGAAGTAAGAGGTTGTTAACTTGCAGTATTATCGAATAAATATTTTGGTCAAAACCCTCAGAAGTTTAAATCATAGAAAGCGGTTGTGGAAGAACCACGTTCCAGGTGTTTAGATTACAGAACCATAGGGAACATAGTGAATACTTTCTCTCGGTGCTGTGTCACTCGGAACAAACTGACCTCATCCTCGCGAGGTCGTGCGGTGTGCTTGACACCAAGGCTTCCACGTACAGTTATGAAGGCTGTGCATCAACCCTGCCTGAAACACAGGATACGGTTTGTAAATCATGAGAATGACTTCAAAAGGAAACAGGGAGATAACAGAGTCTAAGGGCTTAATGAGAAGTGTAACGGAGACAACCAGGTATTAGAGAGCAACGAAGTAGTTTGAAAAGTAAGTGAACAATTTCCTGAGATAGCGGAATAAGGGATTTCTCCTTCCTAGGCTCTTAAGTCAGAGAGTTATAGGGATAGAGAAGTTTAATAACTTGGTTTCTAATCCTTTATACTTTGTTATAGACAACTTAGATACAGATTGGTGAATATAAATACATAGATTCCTGTGATTAAAGTATCTAAATCAAAGAAAAAATACTTAGCCAAAAATCTGTAATTTTGATCTATGGTTATTCAATTTTATCTCAAAAGGTCAGATTTATGTCTTATTTAATAATTAAATGTTCTGGTGTATTTCCTATTAGATGAACCACTTAGACAAAGCAGAAAATGTTCATTTCTTCCATAAATGAATTTTTTACTTCTTTGCATGCTGTCATAAGTTTAATTTCACATATCTGAAATATCAAGATTGAGGGATGGGCAAAGTTCAGAATTAAATATGGTGCATTCTGGCCAAAATTATTTAAGTAGAATTCATTCCATTTCATTAAGACATATTGGTATGTTTCTATAAGAGGACAGCCAGATAAATCTAGAAGGTAAGGTATTTTGTAGGAAAACTAAGAGTCTTGCCAGCAAGCCAGTGTCATGATAAAAAGCACTGTTCTAGATTAACAAACTTTGAACAACATAACAACAAGATTCAATGCATGGACCTGGATTGGATTCTAGTTTCAACAAACCAGTTACGTAAAGAACATTTGGGGATAATTGGATAATGTGGTATATGGACTGGATATTAGAGGAGATGAAACTTTATTTATACGAAAAAGTAAATATGTTAACTAACAATGTAATTGGAAAAGCACTTTACAAAGTATTGTGTATAATATGACCTTTTTGCAAAGCACGCGCTATGATCATTTTTATGGGGGGGGGGTAAAATGGTTCGTTTCTTTCTTATTCTGATTTACCTGTATCTTTTGATTTTTCTACAATATATGTGTAATGCTTTTGTAATAACAAAAGATTATTTTTAATTAGAAATATATGGTCCTAAGAAAATGCAGTCCATTCAGTTGGCCCATCTAACTGTTCTCTTGAAACAAGCTGTATCATCACAGTGCTAAACATCTGGGCCAAATTATTTTGTGACTACTCCAAACTCAGGCAACAGAATGGCTTTTGCTGAATGATGAGGCTGAATCATGTGCTCAGTTTACCTCCAAAGGGTATAGTCAAACGCTGCAATAAGTAACTGCATCAATTACGACGTCATTGGAATTTTAGTCTGTCTGCAAATACTCATGGGAGAAAATTCTCTCAAGTTGTAGTATCAGTAATATCTGTGCCTCTCATGATGCATTCATTGGTTTCTTTATTATGGACACTGACTTTTATAAGTACCTTTCACTTTTTCTTTGACCTCAGGAAACTCGGAGGCAAATTCCCAGCCACCCTCCCGCTGCTCTTTGGGATGGTGTGTCACACATTTCGGGGCACCCGTCTTGCTGCTGCCTGTATTCTTTGCCAGCCTTTCTGTTTGCGCAGATTTGTTCAGCTGTTTGATTTTTGAGCTGCTCATGCTAATTTGGTTAAGATTTTATAGAATTACTTGGGATGTTGGTTAATAAAATAAAAATGACAAAAGAGGAAACCTAAGAAATATTCTAGTCAAATCACACTGACTCAGTAAGCGCTGCCTTATTTCTGATCCAGTCTAGTGGTGAAATTGCTTCCCTGGCCTTCATCATGCCAGGCCCCTGTGGGAATGTCTTCAACACTGCAACGTACAAATGATGCCCTGAGTGTTTATTGAAAGCCAATATTGTGGGGACAGTCATTTGAAGACATTTTCTGTATGATCGGTAAGGCTGCTGTAGAAGACGCTGCTTGTGATATTCTTTAATAACAAAGTCAGAGAATTCAACATTTTCTTTTCATTGCTACCTAGGGAGTTTCTATGAGACTCTACTTCAGAAATAGATTTCCATCAACTAAAAAGTGCTTTTTCCTTGCCAGGAATCATAATGCATACATCACCAAAATTGGACCTAAAGATAAGTGCTTCAGTCCAGTTTCACAAGTCTCAATCTAAACATTCCCTATTTATCATCAGTTTTCAACATTGCCACAGAGCCATTTTGGCAGCCTGAGGACATGATCTGGGAATCGAACTAAATTTTTAAAAGAACTAATATGTGGAAAGTCTTACCTTTGCAATAAATGCCTACTTCAAAATGATCATCGTACAATGAAACCATAGTACTAAGACAAATGGTGAATACAACAAAAACTGATTTATAAACCCTTAACTGGAACTTGGAAACTGAATTTTACAGTTGGGTAAATAATGGAGAATAACGTAATGAAGTTTTCTATCCAGTGTGTTTTAAAAAATTAATAAAATAGTTTATGTGAAAATCTCAACAAAAAAATAAAAAAGCAACTCATCAACTGGAAAAAAGACAAAGTAGAAATGGAAATAACAAGCTACTTAATAAACTATTAGGGCATACTAATGAATAAACTATTTCTTTGTAAGTACTTCGTAATAAGTTTAAATTAAATTAATGATAAAGAACACGGCTTGTAAATAAGAGAACATGGCCTTGAATGTTGGCTTTGTCATTTTCAAGCTATGTGACCTTGTGCAAATTAATTCAACTCTCTTAGCCCATTTTCTGCACCTGGCATTTGTAGTTAACTAACACTCCCACTGGGAGAGTTCCTGTAATACTTAAATGTCATAATGCATGAAAGTTTCTTAGTCCCCTGGCTGGAATATAGTGTGTGCTCAGTAAATGGTATTGTGTGGTGGCTGTAATGATCACTAAAAGATCATTGACTTTCTAACACCATGAAATTCCCAGGTATTTTGCATGTGTGCAAACCCAAAATTTCTTCCCTTGGATAACTGAACCTTAAAGAAATATTGTATCTACATGTGGAATCATTATGAAAGCAAGTAAAAAGTAGTCATAAAAACAAGGATCAGAAAACTGAATACTGCAGAAAATAATTAACCACTTAAGAGAAAGTGTTATAAAACACCTGGAAGAAATATTAGAAATGTAACAAGTAGCAAATATAATTATGTAGACATAGATATTTACCAATTACTTTGATAGTATATGATTGCTTCATAAGTATTTGAAAGATACATGTGATTCTGTATGTATGTTATTTGCCTATGTAAGTTAACACATTCCTCTAGAACAGAAGTCATGGGACCAGATCTTCCATTTCTGGAATATACCTTGCTTTTCTCCTAATTTCTAGCAGGCAAGCACACCAAGGCCCCCCAAACACACTCAGAAGAGTTCTGTGTAGTGAGAGTTCAACAAAATGTATTGGCTGATGGTAAGATTACCTAATCCAAAAAGTGCTACAATGGTTTTTATTTCTCGTACCTAGTTATAGTTCAGTTTCCTAATTTCAGAATGTTAAGAACTACAGGAAGTACTGACAGTCACCTCCAGTTTCAAAAATGATCTCTTGCTGAATAGACAAAGACAATGCCATGTAGTAAAACAGGGAGAGACAACTGAGAAGAGGAACAAGTTTGGGTGTTAATCAAGAATTCTGAATTGTGTTTTGAACATGTTAATTTTGAGATCCAACTATTTTTTAATTCTGTTTGGAGCATGTTAATTTGGAGATACTACTAGTCATCCAAGTAGAGTTCTTAAATGGGCAGCTGCACATGAACTCAAACCTTAGGCGAGAAGTCTATGCAGGAGATATAAATCTGAGAGTTTGGGGCATCTAATAATAGCAGCTAATATTTATTGAGTGTTTAATATTGCAAAGTCATACATTGTCAATACAATCCTCCCAATAACCCTATAACTGAAGTCCTGTTATCCTCATTACATGAATGAATAAACTGATATGCAAAGAAGTGAAGTAATCTGCCCAAGGTCACACAGCTAGCAAGTGGGAGAGCCAGGTGTGCGTGAAGATGGGATGGCTCCTCAGCTCCGGCTCTCATCCTCCACTTCATACTAGTACTCACAGACTTGGGGCTTTAAGGTATGATGTAAGAATGTAATAAGGTCTGACTGTATAGCCCAGAAACATGCCTCAAGTTGAGTAGAAAAGATCTGAATTTTGATTAAAACCAAGAAGCTATGGGGTCAGTCATTTAAAGTAAAATAGGAAAATGCTTCAAGAAAAAGAGAATAGTTCAACCAGATTGAATGCTACTGTGAGGATGAGAAATGAGGACTAAGTAATGGTCGCTGAATTTGGCTATATGGAGATGTAGACTTTGTCAGGAGTCTTCTGAAGAGGTGTGAGGTTGGAAAGGATTAAAAATGAATAAGAGATTAGGAAGTGGGAACATTAATTGCAGAATCCGAATTTAGAAGTTTTGCCATGGATGGGAACAGAGAAAAGGTATTTGTGGGAGTTGTTAGTTATTAAGCCTTTTTTGGGAGAGTGGATAATAAGAGGAAAAGGATCATTAAAGAACGGGAAAAGGGACTTCCAGCCAAGATGGAGGTGTAGATGGACACACTGTGCCTCCTCTCACAACCAAAATTAAGGACAACAAAAATTTAGCATAATCAATCAAATATATTTTTAAAAAAGAATGGGAAAAGGGATGCCAAGAATAAGTAGAATGATTGGCTGTGATAAAAGGAGGACCACTTCCTTCCTGAAAATAGGAAGGAAGAAAGAGAAATAGGTGCAGATACACTAAAAAAAAAAAAAAAGATTTGGTAGAGGTAAGACCAGAGAGTTTCCAAATTAATCTATATTGCCTCAATTAAGTGTGAGCTGAGATCATCAACTGAGAGAGTGAAAGGGTGTGGGATATAGGAAAAAAGAAGAAAGTGTAATAAGTCATCTCCTTGAGTGGAAAAACAAGCTTAATAAAGAACAATATTGATTGCTGGACAGAGTTGAGGCCAGTTTGAGGGCTGCATTCAAGAATTGAAAGAGAAAGTAATAATTCCTATTGTGTGATTTTATTTTCAGCAATGTTTACTTGTTCAGGAGCAAATAGGAAAAAAACTAGGATGATAACAATGACAATAATATTCACTGAGAAACTACTTTTGTGAATGTTTTACACACAATGAATTTTAAACAACCCTGAATGGGAACATTGCAGACAAAATATTTTTTAAAAAAGGAAAGAGTTTAATGGTTCAGGCAACCAAGTGACTACAACTGCATATCAGCAAAGAGAAAGTGGGTATGGCATCAGCGGATAATAGTTACTTCAAAGGAGCTAGAAGAAATGATTTGGAAACTGCCATAAGAAAGTAAGGAAAACACTGCCCCACTTCCTGGCCCTGAGCTACATAGCCCAGAGAAAGCAGTGTCTTCAAGGACAGCAAGATGTTAATTTAGTGAGGAGGTATAGGCAACCTTCAGAGAAAATGCTGAGGATGCAGTGGGGGTTGCTGAACGCACTTGGAGAGTTCCAGAAGGTACATACGCAAGTATAAGAAAATGAAAGGAAAGGAGATTGGATTCAGTTTACTGATAACTACAGTGCGGGGAAAGTCTGGGTGATAACAGTTGAGAAGGACGTTTGGAACTTTGGGTGTAACGGAGGCACACATAGGTGTGGGGAATAGTGGAGCTAGTTCTGGAAGTATCTCAGAGCTAGTAGAACTACGTTCTAGTAACTGACATGAAATGCTTAGCTTGATGGCTGTACCATAAGTCTGAGTTTGATTAAAAAGAAAAGAATCATTTTAGGATTGTGAGTAGTAAGGAACTTAATTTTGTGAATTAGAGACTAAAAAAAAAAACTGTTGGAAGACATGGGAAGTACAGGAACTTCAGGGAGATATTCCTGATAATCTCAACTGCTATTCAATGAAAGGGATAATTTTCAGGATACAAAACTTCAAGATACCTACTACTTCCTCATTCAAATAGTGTCTTTGCTTCTCCCTGACTCACAAATCTAGTGTAAGTACCTCCCATTGACAAAAGTTAAACAAGAACCTTGCTGACACAGAGCCTGGACAAAGTACTTTCCAGGATTTCGTTACCTCAGTAGAGAAGAGAAAAGTGAAAGGGGAAATCACACCAAGTTTCTAGCACATGATCCCACAAGACATGATATGACTTCTCTCTTCCTCCCTCCCTTGCCCTCGCTCCAGGAGTAACTCCCTGTGATAACTGCATCCCTGATAACTCATACTGCATTTTTAACTAGGTTGCCTGTTAAGGGGCTCTCTCCTCTACACAGTGAACCTGGGGTTCTACTGGGACATGAACCACGTCTTCCTTCTTTTTATTGTGACCTTGGTGCCCTTCCCACCATATGTCCTTGACTCACCTCCGTGGAAGGAAGGAAAATGGTTTTGTGGACTGAATCTTGTTCACCCCAAATTCCTATGCTGGAGCACCAACCCCCAATGGTTTTGTGGACTGAATCTTGTTCACCCCAAATTCCTATGCTGGAGCACCAACCCCCAATGTAACTGTACTGGAGAAAAGACCTTTAAAGAGGTCATTGTGGTCAAATGAATCAAAAGGATGGGGCCCTAATCCAACAGAACCAGTGTCCTCATAAGAAGAGGAGACTCCAGGAATAGACATGCAAAGAGGAAAGGCCATGAGAGGAAACAGCAAGGAGGTGGTCATCTGCAAGCCAAAAAGAGAGGTCTCAGGAGAAACCAAACCCAGGGGCACCTTATGTTGGAGTTCGAGCCTCCACAACTGTAGGAAATCACTGTGAATTTCTGCTCTTTAGTCCACCCAGTCTGTGGGGTTGTGCTATGGCAGCCCTCGCAGACTAACACAAATAGGGAGGGGAAAGAAGTAAAGACAAGAGGAAAGAAGAAACATGATAGGACTTTTTAATTTCTTGATTAGCGTTTCATTGATGTAATATAGTCTGTTTTCAAAATCCACACATCTGGAACACATCATTTACCTCGTTTGTAAGGAATTTCTGATATATTTATTTATACTGCTTTTGTTTATAGTCTCACTGATATGAAACTAAACTATAAAAATGTACACTGCCTATATCAAGAAAAATTGGCAGCTATTCTCCCTTTTTAAAATAATTTCACAAACTAGCGGGCCCTGGAAAGGTAAGATGATTTCCAATTGGTAGAAAAGGTAAAAGCATTTGCCCCCTCTGGGTCTCTCCTACATGACCCATCCTCAAAATAAATAAAAATCAAAGTATCAAATACACCACACCTCTTGTTTTCCAGGACCAAGTTTAAGTTTTCCAAGAAGCTTTTACTAAGTCATGTTATAATTTGACAAGACCAGCTTACTAATCTTCTAAGTACTTCATTTTTTAACAGGGCGATCTAAACTTGTACTGTACAATATGGTAGCTACTAACTACATGCAGCTATTTAGGTTTAAGTTAATTAAAATTCAATGAAGCTTAAGATTCACTTTCTTGCCCTGACCGGTATAGCTCAGTTGGTTGGGTGTGATCCTGCAAAGCAAAATGTCATCAGTTTGATTCCTGGTCAGGGTACATGCCTGGGTTGCAGGTTCAGTCCCCAGTCAGGGCTCAGGCAAGAGGCAGCTGATCGATGTTTCTCTCCCTCTCTTTTTCCCTCTCTCTCTCTCTAAAGATAAATAAGTAAATAAAATCTTTTTTTAAAAAAGATTCACTTTCTCAGTCTCACTAACAATATTTCAAATGCTCAGTATTCACATGCACCTAATGGCTACCATATGGGGCAGCACAAATAGAGGAAATTTCCATTGTAGCAGAAAGTGCTGTTTAGAAGGCACCAGTCAAGACCAACAGTTAAACACAGGGAAACGTCTCTGAGGGTTGGAATTTCAGACAGCTAGAGTGATAGAGAGTCTGTTGAGAGACATGCTCAGTACTGGCCTCCTCACGCCCTTCCTCGATCACACCCTTTATCAGAGAGGAAGGTTTTCATTACACAGTAGAAAATTCAATTCAACTGATATAAGTAATAAATAATTTTATTTACTCATATAACTTGAAAATTCACAGGGAGTTCAGGCATGGTTTAATTGGGGTACTGGCTCCATTTTTCTCTAAATCTTTCAGTCTTCTACTAACAGTTAATCTTTAGCCAAATTTCTCTCAGTGTTCACAATAGCTATAGTAGTCCAGGCCTATTCCCCCATGCCATTGGAAAAAAGAGATTCTCTCTTCATCCTACCAGATGTCCTTCACCTATTTCACTCTTGTCCCAATCAACCTTAAGCAATAACAAGAACTGATAGTTGAAGGACTAGTTACTGACCATCCTGGCAGCTGTACCATATTAAGCAAATTTGCTTAGGCCTGTGAGGACTCTCTCCAAGAAGTGGGATGAGCTCAGCTCACCTCCTCCACCCCCTCCCAAAAATGCACAGCTGTTGTGCAGTAAAGATGGGTAGTCCTTCAAAAGAAACTGCGCTGTTGCGAAGGGAGGAATGGATGCCGGGCAGGCACCCAACTTATGTGCCCCTATATCCTCACATAACATAAGTTTGTAGAGGCTTAAAACTAAATCCAAGGATATGTTCACCTTTAGTTTTGGGAGATATGCTAAGTCCAAACTGCAAAAGAACAGATATTTTACCCTACTTACAAGATTAAAAGTTAGCCTGTCATGGTTGTGTGTGCATTTGCTAACAGAAACACCAGACTTCTGGATCAAAGAACCGACCACGTATAACTTCTCAGAGCAAAAGGCAGCAGCCAGAGCAGCATCTTGCATTGGTTCCCCACGCCCCAATTCTCCACAGGGTGATGCACAGGGACCAGAAGTTCACCTGTACATGCAACAGGGTTTGCGCCACAGCAGAGGGTACTTGAAATTACAAAACTCGTAGTTTATGTAAGGTGGCTGGCATATCTGTTCTTATGTCCCTCTGCAGAGAAAAGGAAACAGAACACTTATTACCCTGGAAGATAATAAGCAAATGGCTCTCGGGAAAGATAAGTTCCCACATATCTCTGAGGCAATTTACAACTTCCAACTTCCTTTTGCTTTTCAAACTCATCCATTGCTCAGAAAGCTCAGACTAAGCAGAAATGTGAGAATAGTCATGGAGAATTGCCTTCCAAAATGATATTAGCAAGTTAACCTGCAACCAGGTGCCCCCACCACTAAGTCTGACACTGTTTCCTAATACATTGACCTGAACAATGTTATCAATTTTGTTTTAATCTGCCATGCCGATAAGGTAAAATTTTATATCAAAGCTTTATTAAAACAAAAGTTTTGTATTTTTTCTTTTTGTTAAACTGCCAGCTCATGTTCTTTGCCCATTTTCTAATGTTCTAATTGTCATTTAGCATTGATTTATAGAATTTTTCAATAATCTCTCCCTGAAATCCTCTCAAAGCACACTCTGAAGAGAGGTAGGCAAGACTTACTCAGGAATGTGATCTTACAAAGCAAAAATGAGGGAGAACAGGAGAGTACATGGGCAAGATGGGGGAATCAATACAAAGATTGGTTTTCAATCCACAGACTTTCTGAGAAGCCTTTGGATATGTTAGAGGACAACACCTCTAACAGGGAGGTGTTAACCTCCAGACTCCTGTACCCCATCGTTCAAGGGTTGCCACGCTTAGCGTGAACTCTCCCCTACTGTCTGACACCTGTGTATTCCTGAGTGCAAGGTGGTTCCTATTGGTCCCCACAGCTCAGGATCTAGAAAGCTGCAGGGCAGGAAGAGAGAAGCTCAGAACATGGGCCTAGGGTGAGCCTATGTCAGGACACATCTGCCAAAAAGCAGTCAAAGCCAGTCCAGATCCAGTCACCATGGTCATGGTCACACTGATGAGGCTGAAAGGTATACCACTTTAACCTCTTGGTTCCCCCAGATCCAGTTTATCATTGAGTCTTCAATAAGGAAGAACTCCTTTCCAGCTTCCTTATCAATAAATGTCTGTTTTTCACATTTTTCTCCCCTTGCTCCAGGATTTAAATTAGGGTAGAAAAAATTGTCTGCTAACTTCTCTTGAATTCCACTACTGAAGTGCTGAGCATCATAGATGATTAAGGATTTTCAATGCGTATCACTATGAATTTCAGGCAAAGATTTCAATGGTTCCTGGGCAGTATTTCTAGGGGTGAGAGGTATATTCTTTTCTTCAAAATTTCTCTGTTTCTTTGGTATGTGACAATAAATCATGCTTATTAGAGTCCATCTGTACAAAGAACAATATTCAGAGCTTCTGAAGGTACTCTCAGGCAGCAATAAAGCCTCATAAATACGTCTAAGAAAAGGCCTAACAAGCTGCTTTTACTGTTTGTTTATAAGCTGGTTTCAATTTCTAGATTCAAAAGAATGGAACATAAAAATGTAATTGTCACTAACAAAAATTACGTATACCCCTTGGAATGAAGCTGTACCCTAAGCCATTTCCTACAATAACTCAATCAACGGTTGAAGTCACCAAATGCCTCACTACCAAAGTAAAGGCCATCTAGTCCCTGAACTAAAATGAGAATACATTTTGAGAAACAGGATGAAATCAAACCTTGAGTCACCCAATTAATCTTTGTTTTATATGGACCTTAGGATTAAACATTCAATGCAAAGATTTGCCCCAGGTAAGGCAACTTATCTGAGCTTGAATTCAACAGATAAGGTTCTCTAAAGACCCTTAGACTAATATAATATTTTCATAATATTTTCTTTTCTTTAATTAATCTTTACTCAAGGATATATTTATTGATTTTAGTGAGAGAGAGGGAGGAACATCAATGTGACAAACAAACATGAATCAATTGCTTCTTGTACAAGCCTTGACTGGGGATCAAGCCTGCAAGATTTTTGGTGTTTGGGACAATGTTCTAACAAATTGAGCCACCTGGTCAGAGCGATATTTTCTTTAGAGAGTCAAATTTCATAGGGATTGATGAAATTCAGTCAGAACCACACTAGCTCTGGGCTTTCCCATCAGATTCGTTCCCATTTTTACAACATCCCAAGAAAATATGGATGTCTGATTGCTTTGTATGGGCTCTCCCTGCTTACCTAGGCACTTGAAGTATAGTTCGTGGGCCTGAATGAGCATCCTGAACATTTGTTGTAAATCAGCATCTACACACAGGCTCTCAGAGCCATCACACATATCCAGGGACAAACTCATCTGAAGGCCCAAGGAGGACCAGAAACAGAGGAGAAAAACTCCATCTTTTTTTCACGTAGCCATGGCAATGCAACTTAATTTTCCTGCAGCTCACCTCTTAGGTTTTCACTAATTTCTACCTAATACTGAACTGGAGAGCTAATTCAGTCCCCATAATTACAGCAAAGGAAGGGCATTCTGGGGGAAAGCTGAGCTTCTATCCTCAACTCAACATCAGCACTATGTATGATCTTACCTTCCCTGACACCCATGCACAGAGCCTTCTACCTACATTTTCATTCCTAGCTGCTTGGGAAAAGTAAAAAACAAAACAAATGGAAGAAAACATGTAGGAGTGGGGTACTCTATTCTGCTGTTATCATCAATGTCCAGGCATTGATTTTTATAGTTGATTTATTTGATGCTGGTAAGAGCTAGGCATATGCATGTCCAAACCTAAGTACTCAGTGTATCTATTATTTAAATAAACACTAACATTTAAACCACTTTAAAATGGGAAGCCTGTCATCTCTTGTAGCATAAGGGTATTAAAGGCTGTTGTTGTTGCTGTTATTGTTGTCTTAATGCTATCTTGACATAGCTATGAGGCCCTGGCCAGTCAGCTCCACTTTCTTGAGCAGCCAATTAAGTCCACACCCCAATCACTCTTCCTTTCAGGTTCTCACACCCAGGCCCACTATGTTCTATCAGGAAAGGCCCTAGAGCCAAGTACCAAACCACTAGAGACAGCCCCTGTGCCCCAGAGCCATGGACACCCAGCTAAGCCCACCCAGCTTGCCATACAAACTGCCAACAGTCCCAGCTTGAAGCTCCTGTAAGCCCAGGTGCCACCCTTGTGTGGCACTTCCCTGGGCAGCCTCCTGCCCCTCAGGGGTTATAAATAGCATAGAGTTCTGCCTTCCATCTTTCAACTGGCAGTGCCATTTTCTGCCCCCAAAGGATCTTTAAGTGTTATCAAACATCTCTGTAGTAACATCATCCATCAGAAACAAAATACAGATCTTTTCCCATCACATTTTTAAAGAATGGAGCCTCATTTATTAAGGAAAAGCCAGGCGAAATTTCTCGGCAAGATGGTGGCATAGGTAAATACAGCTTGCCTCCTGGCAAAAAGACATCAAAATTACAACTAAATCATAGAACAATCATCACTCAGCATTGTCAGAAATTTAGCTGAATGGAAGTCAAACAAGTACAGAATTAAAGAAACCACATCCATCCAGACTGGTTGGAGGGGCGCAGATGCAGAACGGCTGGCCCCCCATCTACAGAGGCAGATAAACTTTGGGAAGGATATCTCAGGAGTGAAGAACCCCTGTCCCACACCAGGCCCCCAGCCCAGGGTTCCAGTGCCAGGAAGATAAGTCCCCACAACTTCAGACTATTAAAAACCAGCAGGGATTGAGTCGGTGGAGGAAACTTCTGGATCCCCAAGCAGTTCCTCTTAAAGAACCCACACATGAACTCAGACTCACTCTTTCTGAGTTCAGACACCAGGGTAGCAGCTTGAAAGGCACCAGCGGTATAAGGGAGAAACTGAAGTGTCTGGCAACAAGGTGAGCAGAGGCCATTGTCCCTTTTGTAAACCTGCCCCCCACAGATCTGGCAAGCCCGTGCCATATCTAACACTCCGTCAACCTGGCTCACACTGTTTGACCCACCTTCCTTGGAAACGTCCAGAGACTCTGCCCCACTCACACTCAGTTTATTGCCCCACCCAAGCTGCTTTTCTGTATAAATGATCTGGTCTTGGCTCAAGCTTCACAACTTCCTAAATCCTCTCAAACAAGCAACAGCTGGCCTCAGTGAGCCCCCAGTCCCCATACCTCTTGTTAAGTGGCCCCAGGCCTGGCACTAGCAGCAGCCAGCCTAGATTCACAGCTAGGCTTCACCTGGGAATCTCCAAGCCTAAAACAAGTACCAGCCATATTAGATTGCTTTATAGACCAGGCAGAATGGTCCCAGGAAAAACACAGGTGGAGCTTACCTTGGCCTGCATCACTCAGGAAACCCCAGAGCCTGTGCACCCAGTGGACAGCTACAGACCATGTCGGAGCCCCACCACCCTGCCCCTGCACAGCTGATCCCCCACAGAGGGCAGAGGTTGGTGGTCAGTGGTCACAGCCAGTCCTTACGGCTGAGTGGCATGGGGAAATCCTTCCCATTGACCTGCCAATAGCAATAAAGGCTCAACTACAAGAGGAGGATATACTCAGCCCACACAAAATGTGCACCTCGAGTGCCCAGCTTGAGCAATGTGGGGCTGTGCCACTGGACCATACAGGACACCTACTACATTAGGCCATGCTACCAAAACAGGGAGTCATAGGAGCTCTCCCTAATACACAGAAACAAACACAGGGAGGCTGCCAAAATGAAGAGACAAAGAAACATGGCCAAAATGAGAGAACATGTCAAAACTTCAGAAAAAGAGCTAAACAAAATGGATATAAGCAATCTATCAGATGCAGAGTTCAAAACACTGGTTATAAGGATGCTCAAGGAACTTAGTGAGGTCCTCAACAGCATAAAAAAGATCCGATCAGAAATGAAGGGCACACTAATTGAAATAAAGAACAATTTACAGGGAAACAACAGTAGAGTGGATAAAGCTGAGAATCAAAACAATGATTTGGAGCACAAGGAAGCAAAACAACCAACCAGAACAGCAACAAGAAAAAAGAATCAAAAAAAAAAAAGAATAGCATAATCAGCTTTTGGGACAACTTCAAGAGGTCCAACATTTATATCATGGGGTTGCCAGGAGGAGAATAGAAAGAGCAACAAATTAGAAATCTATCTGAAAAAATTAATGAAACTTCCTTAATTTGGTGAAGGAAATAGGCATGCAAGTCCAGGAAGTACAGAGAGTCCCAAAAAATGATACATGCAAAGAGGCCCACTCCAAGATACAACATAATTAAATGCCAAAGCTTAAAGATAAAGACAGAATCTCAAAAGCAGCAAGAGAAAAGAAGTTAGTTTCCTACAGGGGAGTTCCCATAAGTCTGTCAGCTGATTTCTCAAAAGAAATTTAGCAGGCTGGAAGGGATGGGCAAAAAATAATCAAAGTCATGAAAAGCAGGCACTTACAGCCAAGATTGCTCTACCCAGCAAAGCTATCATTTAGATTTGAAGGACAGATAAAGAGCTTTCCAGATAAGAAAAAAACTAAAAGAGTTCACCATCACCAAACCATAATCACATGAAATGTTAAAGAGACTTACTTAAGAAAAAGAAGATCAAAACTATGAACAGTAAAGTGGCAATAAGTACATATCTATCAACAATTAAATCTAAGAAATAAACTAAGCAAACAAGAACAGAAACAGAATCATGGATACAGAGAGCATTTTGATGGTTGCCAGATTGGAGGGTGGTGGTGGGGGATGAGTGAAGAGGTGAGACGATTAAGAACTACAAACAGGTAGTTACAGAACAGCCACGGGGATGTAAAGTACAGTATAGGGAATGGAGTGGCCAAAGCTCTTAGATGCCTGACCCAGGGACATGAACAATGGTGTGGGGATGGCCTGCGGGAGTGGGGGTTGCTGGGTGGAGGGGAGCAAAGGAAAAAGGATTAGGAAAGTCTATTAGCATAATCAATAAAATATAATGTAAAAACAATAAAGGAAAAGCCACAGCCCATTTCCATTTTCTCTGAAATACCAAGAAGGACACTGGAATAGAGCAGTTCAAGCTATCATATCTAAAAAAGTTACTTCATCCACACCTCAAATCTCAACTTCCCTCTTATAGACAAATATTTTGAAAAGGAATCTCATTATGTCATCTTCTCAACCTGAAAATGACGTCATGGCACAGTTTATTCTTTAAACATTTAATTTATAAAATAAATTTTAAATTCTACAGATAAAAACATGAAGAATAGAAAACCACAGAGCACCCTCTTGCACCCCCCCCCCCCAGGAACAGAGGCTCTCAGCCTCTGAACAAGCCCTGTGACGGATGTTTACAGTGTGACACAGAGCTGGTGTCTCACTCTGCAGGTGCTGATCCTTTCCACTTTGCCGAAACCTCCAGGTTTTCCACACACTCTATTCTATTTCCACAAAGAATCATTAGGAATAAACACTGTTTAAAAGCAAGGTCTTATAATAAAGTGTGTTAGCTCCCTTCTGCGTTTGGACACCATCCATTCATCCAGCATGAAATGACACTGCACAAAACCCCAAGTGGGGCTGGCTCACCATGGGGGGATGGAACCAAATCGCCCTCCCCTGGACCACGGAGACGAAAGAAACACAGAACCGAAACATAAAAAGGGCGGGAGTACACATTCTCCTCGAACTCTAGGTACAGAGTCACCGCTCCATTTTCCCTCCTGGGAACCCCTACGAGGGGCAGCAGCTGACCCTCTCCACAGGGCTTCCTCTTTGTGAGGCTCCCACAACCCCACTGTAGATTTCCTTACAAAGATGTAAATATTAGGGAATAGGGCTGCTCTGTCAATCTAGAGTTGTTTGTATCCTTTTTAAACTCTTAAATACAGAGTTTTGAGGGGAAAAAAAAATGGATTTCACCTGAGGTTAATGGGGTAAAAAGCAGTGAGAGGTAAACCTCGAAGTAAAAATTCTAAGGACTAATGATTGAGTTTTCGAACTTTTTCCCCACTCTGGAAGGAATTTGGGGACAATTTAAATGGTTTCCGTAGAATGTTGGTGCCATTCTTACCACTCTTCTCCTTAAGGAGAGACAGTCAATTAAGGATCGTAACTACCCTGGCATAAATGAGCATGGATATGTAGTGCCAAGCCTGAAATCCAAGCAACTCTATTACCATTATTACCACTGCTAGGGTTAGCCTGCAGGGCTTTCCCTGCCCACTCAGACGTCTATAAATGCTTTCTCAGGCTCGACTCTGACAGGCGGATCAAACTAGCCCTGACCTAGAAGCCCTTCAGTTTTAAGTCATGACCTTTAGGTAATTAATAAAAAAAAAAGTATTTACCATGGCATCCCTTATAATTCTGTAATGAAAAATATTTTTCTGGACAAAAAAAATGGCTTATGAAAAGTAAGTAGGAATCCTTTCTGTCTTAGTATGTAGACATCATATAGTTTTCCTTTCCATTCAAAGAAAAAGTTCGTGAAAAAATCTTCCACACTTCTGTCTACACTTGTCAGCATCTTTAAAATTGGCAATTAATAACTAGCTGGCCCCAAGGGTGTGCAGATCACAGAACATGTTCCGTATTCCCCTCCATGTGCAAATACAGCGTGTTCTGCTATTAACAAAAAGTCAGCTGTTGACAGACAGAGCCATTAAAACATTACTGATCTTTCATTCCAGCTCTCCTGGAAATTATTTTGCCAAGGAAATGAAGCTGCGGTATCCTCAAAGAGGGAGAACATAAAAAATAAAGCAAAAAGAGAAGTAGAAATATACTTTGAATTGTTACAGACTTCTCTCCCATATTTGGCCATTCTTGAAACAATTGTACGAATATACCTAGAATTGATCCTTTATAAATTTTAGCTTACTTTAAAGTTATTAAAGAATATGCACATAATTCAGAATGACAAAGCTGGAAAAGACTCTTCCTTACTAAATTCTAAAATGCAACAAAATAGCATTTTCCCGTACTAGAACAAGCTGCACTTCGAATGTTTCCAAGAGAAGACTAACTATGCTAATGAATCCAAGGAACCACACTAGCGTTCAAATTTAATGCAAGGCAGTCTCTCCTTATTTTAAGTACTTTCTATTCTTTGGTTTAGACCATTAAAATGAGGAATTTTTCTGAAATTTTTACAACATAAATCTAAGGCTGTTTTACTGCAAAACTAATAAATGTCAAGATCTCAGAAATAAACTATAGATTCCCCAAACTTATCAGAAAAACTAGACAGGATATATTATCTTTTACTTGGGTAATATCACCAAAGCTGTGAGGAAATGGAAATTAGTGCCTAGAGGAAAAAACAAAAGTTTTCTGTAAAATGTCCTCTAGAGCCTGAGTCTATTAAAAAATATATGGCAAATTGCCAGGAGGAAAAGATGAGGCAGAGACTGCTAACTGTCCACCAGGAAAGGAAATAAGGATCTTTTTTCCATTGAATAGAGTGGAAGTCATGAAATGGCCGCCCCGCCTAAAACTGAGCCCCCTCCCCCCACCACAACCCGTGGGCACTGCCCCACCGGCCCTTAGTGTGGCTCTGCAATCAGAACCACAGCTTCAGCATTGCATTGGAGCAAGAATTATTTAACTTCCATATCACTTATTTAAATGAAATTCCCTGGCCCCAGATTTTTGTTCTTCCTGAGGTGCTTGAAAATAGCTATTGACCCTTGCAACACCACCACTCACCTGGCTCCTGAAATACCTTTATGCAGTAGAACTAATTGCCAGTCTGTAGCACTTACCCCAGAGAAAGCGAGAAAGAAATAAACTAAATAAACTGCAGTCTCTCGGCCCCTGAATTTTGGAATGTCTTTGCTGGAGCAACTTATATAACACTAACTGAAGACAGAAAAAGAGTGGGAAGTGAGAAATGTTAGGAAGAGAGCAACAAGAAAAAAACTGGTGTTTAGCTAAATCCTAGCATTATACCTTTGTTATAGCATTATATAGCATTGCTATAGCAATGGTATAGCATTATACCATTGTTAACAAACAAATATTAGGTATAATTCTCAAATTATTTCAATTTGTCTACTCAGCAACAATTAGCAATTGGCTACATAGCCTTTGCTAAGGACTTTGGGGAAACAAATATGAAAAAGACAAAATCCTGCTCTTTGAAACATGCAATCTGTACTTGATGTACAGTACGTGGTGTACAGTGCTTGATGGAGCAGCCCATTGAAGGAAGAGACAAACAGGCTCCCCTCTGCCACCTTCCTCTTCTTTTTGCCTCTCTCTCTTGTAAACACAGAATTTGTAATATATTTGACTTGGAGGGAAGGAGAGAAAAAACTTAGACATGGTGGTGTTAAGTTTTTATTTTTCATCTTGATGACATTTAAAAAAATATATTCTCTATTAGAAATGAGGGTGCAACTTGTATTTTACAATATCACTAATCTTCTGAATTTTTAAATGTTGAGTGATATTTATAATTTTTTAAAAAGAGATGTTCTCTTCTGAAAAGTTGTTGACAGTGTATTTACATACTTTGTAAATTTGCAAGATGTTTTATACACACAACTTCCAAGGAAGATGTTTGCACTCATGGTACTATTTCTCTGAGATTCTCCATGACTTTGAAAGCCAAGTCTTATATATTTAATGTTTTACCTTGTATCATGCCTGGCACCCCACAGGTAAGGCACATCAGCTCCATGTTGCAGATGAATCAACAAGGCCTAGAGTTCTAAAACCACAAAGACAGTAGCAGAGTGGACACAACAATCTAAGAGTCTTTCCTCTTAGTGCCATGTTTTTACAATATTTCCTGGCTGATTTATATGGCACTTTCTGAATTAAATTGCTCAAAATTAGCTGTTAATCTTAGGGTTAGAAAAAAAGAACAACCACATTTCTTCTCTGATGTTTGCCTAGTTATTAACATTGGTTATTTCTAGTTCATTGCCTATGTTTTCTTACATCAACTGAATATAATTTTTATGTATGAAAATATGATGATTAACCAAAATGAAAATGAGTGTCACAATAAATCCAGTTGTTGAGTAGTCTGAGAAATAACATAAGAAATAACAATTTGGTGATTAGGGATTTTGGGCAGGGTGGTAAGGAGACACCCTAGGGAGAATAAATCAAAATTCTGAGAAAGTGTCTTCTCACTCTACACGCCTCCCCATGATTATAATAACATCCCTGTGAGGTGTGCGATCCAGAACCACGTTCTACCCCAGCCTTACCTTCTTATTCTCCTAAGCACAGTTAAGAAGTATTGCCTTTGAGATCTGTAGGGAAACAAGAACACTGAGCTCTATATAAGAGGTATTTGAAAACAAAATAATTAAAGGCAATCAAGGTCCAAAATATATTACCAGAGAGATGAGAATTTGTTTATCCACATATTCATTATTTAAGAGCCTGTGGGATTTACAATAGCTACTAGTATTGTCAAACCATGCAAAAGGCTTAAAAGACTCAGTCTTTACCTAATCTGGGAAAAGAAAAAAAAACATACATACATGAAATAAGAGAAAATAAATATAAAGAACATGCTACATATATACTCATCACATTTTGTGTGTATATGCTTATATACAGGTATATGTACATATATATGTATAAGGCCTGTCCAGAAAAAATTCAGCCATCATTGATATAACAAGAACAGTTTGTGTGACATCCATGTAATCTGGCAGCCAAGACGAGTGGTCTGGAATGAGCATGCCTCTACAATGGCACCTTCACTGTACTAGTCAGTGGGGACAATAGATGCCATGGAGTGAGCATGTGCACTGTGTGGCCATCGCATTCAAAATGACGGAGCAAGTAGAGCAACAAGTCTGCATCAGGTTTTATGTTAAGCTTGAACATTCCTCCACAGAAACCATTCAGATGATTGAGAAGGCCCCAGCTATGGGCAACTGGTGATTAGCAGCTTCATCACAGCAATGAACCTGCTTATACATCACTCCTCATGTAGAGTTTTTGACAAAACATCAAATAGCCCAGGTAACTTAGTCCCCCTTCAACCCAGATTTGGCACCCTGTGACTTCTGGCTTTTTCCAATACTAAAGTCACCTTTAAGAGGGAAGAAATTTCAGACAGTCAATGAGATTCAGGAAAATATGATGGGGCAGCTGAGGGCAATTGGGAGAATTGTGTGAGATCCCCAGGTGCCTACTTTGAAGAGAACTGAGGTGTCATTGTCCTCTGTACAATGTTTCTTGTATCTTCTTCAATAAATGTCTCTATTTTTCATATTACATGGCTGGATATATTCTGGACACGCTTCATACATATACACACAAACACATACCTGAGTGGGTAGGTGGGTAGGTAGGTCAATGAGGAAATATATTGGTTGAAATAAAGGAATTTTTCCAAATACCATAAGAGAAGCTAATATTAAGCAACTGGTATAAAAATGATGAACAGATGTCCTTGGTCATGTTGGGAAGTACCAAGAGATGAAGCTACAAATGGTACAATGGTGATACACAAAGTAGGAATCAGAGGACCTTGAAGGTCAGGCTTGGAACTTTATATATGAGATAACTGACAACAAAACCATCACATGTTCCCGACCAAGCAAAGCAATGTAATACAAAGTTTTTATAGGATTTTTTTGCAATTGTAAGGATTTAAAATGCCTGAACTAAAAATGTGGAGACTCATTATAAAGATTCAATAGAAGCTTGTAGAGTGTGCAAGAGTGGTGCTGTGAGTATGGAAAGAAAGGAGTAACACCTGAACTATTCTAGACTTGAATACCCAGAAAGATTTGGCGTACAAGAGGACATGTGTGCCAAAAAAGAAGATATTGTCAGAAACAGCTATGAGGTTATGAGACTGAAAATGTGTTTGCATTGCCATAGTATCATAAGGAAACAAAAATGGATTTTTATCTTGTTATCTTTATAGAAACTTGAAACATTCATTATCACAGATAATTTTATCACAATTTTCTTCTCTTTCATGCAGAATGAAATAAATTCCAGACTTTTTTGTTTCAATCAGCTCACCTCATCTTATTATACATACACACGCAAATCCTGAAGTAACTTTTTTGAGAAATGACATAAATGGTCTTAATATATAAATATTTAGCAAGTACCCATATTGTGTAAGGTTGAGCTATCTTTCTATCATCACGTACTATTCCTCAAAACCCCAAAGCACAATGAGCTCTAGCTATTCCAAATAACTTGACACTTCCTGAATACTTGTTCCAGATGAAAGCCCTTCTATTAAATACTCATTCTTCTCTTTGTTCACCTAGAAAGCGTAAGCTCATCCTTCAAATCCCAGATTATTAATTCTTCCTCTGTGATTCATTCTTCAACAAGTATTTTTGGTATCATTGAGCTTGATAAAATAACCTTCAGTATAAGTAAAACATCATTGTCTCTCAAAGAGCTCAGTCTAATGAAATGCCAAACATACAAACAAGCAATTATAATATAATATGATATGCTCTATTATAAAGACAGAGTTTTTAGAAGGCAAAGTAAAAAGTGTAAGAAAAAAATTATCCAAGTCTCACCATTGAATGCAAGAAAAGTTTCCCATATAGTTTGCATATACTCTTAATTATAATAGTTACCACATTTTTATAACTATTTTGTGTTTCTGTGTGTTATTAGTTTAGGTCCTCTGACAAGCAGATACCAAGATGGAGTACAAGAAATCTATTGGGGAAAAAGTTTATGAAACACAAGGAAAGAAGAGAAAGGATCAGGAGTCAACAGGGAAAGTTTTACGCAATGATGTACATCAGACACCTGTGAATGGAAAAGCAGAAGGAAGCAGGACTGGGTAGAATGAGATTCGGGCAGAGATAAGAAAGTCTAGGCCAGGCCGATGGGGAAATCCATATGAAAATATAAATGACACTATTAGGTAACAAAACCTTGACACAGAAAACATACAAACAGAAATTGCTGCAGGACTATAAATCTCACACAGAATAGGCCCAATGGCCTACCAAATTCCAGATTCCCAACAACATCAGGATAATAGGCTTTTGTTAAAGCTCCACATGAATTAACTTAGGATAGCTCAGGAAGTTGGGAATGAACAAAATGTTCAGGGCTAAGTGTACTGACTTACGGTGAACTGTACCTTTGCAATCATATTGCAGAATGTGCAAACCTGAAATTTATGTGTTCTGATGTGACTGTTGCTCACTCAAACTTAACACATGCAACTGTGTGCCCACTAGTATATCCCATCTGAGGATTCCATAAGCTTAAATTCCCATCTATTATTAAACACTGTTGTCATTTCTCTATTGTGTACTCATATTGAGCTTTCTTATGTTTGTTTTAGATAATTAAATTTTATCTGATTTACCCAAGTAATATCATTGTATGGCTTATTTTAATATTATAAGCCTATTATTAGCATTTTCAATATGGTGGTTATGCAGATTAATGGCAACAGCAGAATTAATGCAAAAACTCTTGAGACCTCTCATGGCTGCATCACTGAGGAGACAGTTGTGGGACGATGGAGGGGACTGAAACTGTAAGGCCTACTTGTTTTGCTTACCTTCTATGGTTTGAGATGACTAAGGCCTGTACACAAGTGATACAAGTAAAAGTTTTCAGTAAAGATTGACTAATATGCCATTAACTTTCAAAAGCCTGGGCATCTAGGTAAAAATTAATTAATAATAAATGCTTACATCGGTCCAGAAATTTCTGGACATAGTGACAAGGGTCTCATGAAATTTAGGAAGTGATAAGAGGTCGATGTTAAAGAACAAGTTACAATCAATATAAAGATTTGTAAATATTAAGAGTCATCTGATAGGCTGGGGCAGTCAGAAAGTACTTGAAGAAGGAGGTGAGTCTGAACCTAGTTCTTTAAAAAAAGGCATAAAGAATGGAATTATGACAAGAAAGAGTTGCAGAAATAGAAGAAAGTTTTCTAGCTCCAGGCATAATGAAAAGGCCTTTGCAAAGAAATGTTGGCAAATTATTCATTCATTTATTGTTTTATCTTATTCTAAAAATGATTTGTAGCAGCTTATTAGAATATTAGATTGGAATTGAATTATGTATTAGTACCTTGAATTTTAGACAATAAAATTTCTCTATTATTCCATGAAAAATAGAGTGTCAATCAGAATTGTATTTGATGAGTTTCTATCTTTTAGCAAAGTGTGGAATGATTGGATGTGAAGATTTTATATATATATGTGTGTGTGTATATATACTATCTATATATACTATATCTGTGAAGAAAGTATATATAAACTATCTATATATACTATATCTATGAAGATACTATATATACACTATATGTAGTATATATACTATATGTAATATATTTACATATACATGTAAATATATTTTATATAATGTGTTTGTGAGTATATATATATATGAAGGAAGTTGCCCAAAGATTAATTTCAAAGGAGCACCCTAACATCTTTTAGATCTATATCACAAGTAAAGCAAATATATTCATTTGTATCTATAGTAAAACTTACAGTATCTATAAGTGGCCTGCTGAGCAACATCATAATATCAAATCTCTGGGTCTACTTGCAGGGCACCTAAGTGGGGCACAGGGACCTCAGGGAACTATAACAAGGAACAACCAAGAGAATATGTCTTCCTAAACCACCATTACAATCCAAGTGCGTTATCCAATGAAAACTTCCTAAATCTGTTGAGCCTTAGGAACAAGCAATTGGCATGGATGTGTAATTTCTTCATTGTTTCTCAAAACCTCAAATTCAGATAGCACACATGAAGAGATCAATTAGAAAACTATTGACATGTCCATGAGAGAGTAAATGAGGAGGGAAAAAGATTGGAAATAGAAAATATATGTATACACACACATATGTATGCAAACATATATATGAAATATGAAGAATTGTGTCTGGACCCAGGAACTGATGAGATGTGGGAGTTGAGAGGCAAATCAATCTTTAACATTTTGGATGATGTTGATAGTAGGAGGGCAGGGTTATTATCAGAAAAAAACAACATTGTTTTCTTTTATTGAACAAGAGAGTAAAATCTATGTGGAAAAACATAGCAGGAAAATAGAACTAAAAGACCAAAAAGAACTTTAGCGCGGACTGCCTAGAATCTGCATTGTGAGGTGAATCCAACACTACTCTCCACACAGCATGTACTACCTGAGATGACCTACGAATTCCCCAAAACCATTTGCAGAAATGATTCTGGTTGTGCATTGCTTGTTTTAAACCTGCTCCCATTCTTCCCTCTTCTTTGAGCTGACCCTGACTCTTGGCTCTATTCTGCACTTATATTCCTGCTCCTAAGACAAGCACTTAACACTGATTTTTGATGTTTCCAGAATGACGAATGACTCTTCCTGAAAGACTTAACTTGAAATAACTCCTCAAAGCTCTGCGTCACTCCAGAGAGCCTCGTCTAACCACTATTACCGTCCTAGTCCATTTACAAGCACTCAGACTGTGTCTGTCAAACAGCCATGATGAAAGAATTTAGAAAGAGTTTGACATGGCAATGTAGGAATCCACCACAGATCAAAACTGCAGGCATGAATGAGACCATCATGGCAAGACTACAGTGGTAAAGAAGCTTTAGGAAATACCCACTTTTAGGAAAACATGCAACAAAGAGCACAAAAGAAACCATCAAAAGAGGAAAATGACCAGTATATGGCAAACCAGTATATGGACTCCAGTATATGGAGTCCAAGAAAAGGAAGAATTTCAAAGAGTAGAGACAGGAAAAGTTGTGGAAATTACATATAAGAGGTTAAGCTGTAAAAAAGTGAAGAGAGTATAGTTATATGACTAAACTGTTGAGAATTCTGGTAGCAAAATTAATGTGAAAAATAGGATAAAACTCATGGAGGAATCAGTTTCAAAAAAGGATTATCCTTTTCTGTGAACAGAAAGGTTGAAGCATGTTTTCAGGCAAATGTTGTGGTCTTTGAAAAATGAAAACTTGAAGATAAAATGACAGAAAAGGAATAATTAATGGAACAAGCTATCAAGGTTAGCAAAGACAACAAAATCCAAAAGAGTCATAGTTATATGGTAGGAGGAAAGAAGACAATGTCACATCACAAAAGTTGATAAAAAGGACATTCAAAAATAGGTGAAGGTAAGAACCCTGGAACACCAATTCAAAAGAACCAATACACCCCAATGTTCATAGCAGCACAATGTACAATAGCAAGTGCTGGAAATAGCCTAAGTGCCCTTCAGTAAACAAGTGGATCAAAAAACTATGGTACATTTACACGATGGAATGCTATGCAGCAGAAAGAAAGAAGGAGCTCCCACCCTTTGTGACAGCATGGATGAAACTGGAGAGCATTGTGCTAAGTGAAATAAGCCAGGTGATGAAAGATAAATGCCATACCATCTCATCTATAAGTGGAACGTAATGAACAAAACAAACAAATGAGCAAAATAGAACCAGAGACTTGGAAATAACGAACAAACTGACAGTGACCAGAGGGGAGGCGGAAGAAGCATAACAGGGGAAAAAAGAGGAAGGGACAAGAAAAGGAACATGAATAGAGAATCATGGGCATGGACAACAGTGGCGGGGGTGGTGTGGAGTAGGGGCAAGCAATGGGGAAAAGGTGGGACAACTGTAAGTGAACAAAAATTTTAAAAGACATTCTAAAAATATAGCTAAAAGGGTATTAACAGCTTCAGATGCTATAAAAGAAGGAATAAACAAACTTGACAAAGTTCTATTGGTTGCCTACTAGGAGATCACACTGTAGCCCTTGAAAGGGAAAAGCAGCAAAATTGCAGACAAGAAGTGAAAGATAGGAAGTGAAGGACATAGATGTATAGCACTCTTTTGAGGACTTTCATGGAGAAAAGAATGATGGGCAATAATTTAAGGGATGCAGAATTATACAGAGCCAGGGGACTGAGTGTATTTTCAGAGGAGAGAAATACAGAGATCATACCAAAAGAGAGGGAGAGAATAAAGGCACTGAGAAAGGGAATAATTCCTGGAGTAAGGCAGGAAGGAATGGGGAAAAATTGAACCCTGAGAACAGGCTGAGAGATTTGCCTTGAAGTAGGATAAACAGCCCGCTCTAGAAAGAACAAAAATAAGATTCAGTGAATGCATGTGCTGAGATATTTTAAAAGGGGGAATAACTTCAAACTTAGTCTGAATTCTCCCAAAGTCTTTATGAATGGTTGTCATTAACAAATCAACTATGTCAAGTTTAAATCATGCATAACATGTTTCATTTGAATTTTTAATTTAAATGGCTTTGCCGGTATTTTGCTTTGTTTCTGGTGCCTTGCCTTTATGCTCTATTTGCACTGGTTTGAAGGAGAGTAATGTGCTTAAATAATTTAAATTGAGAGGCTGGGGACATAATAATAAAGGAAAAAAATCTCAAGACCTAGGGAATTTTTCACTGCAGTAAACAAAGCCATATGAAACAAAGGCTCTGTCTTCTTCCTAACAAAAATAAAGAGAACAATGATGAGGTTCCAGAATGGAAGGGAGAATAATTATGTTCACTGGTATAGCATTGCAGACCTGACCCATAATTTCAGAAATGCAAGTCAAAATCTGCACAGTGCCAGTGGAGGTAGACAGAGACATTAAAAAAAAAAAAAAAAAAAAAAGGTGAGAAGGAGGAAGGTAGCGGGCACAGTTAACAGGTTCCGTATCACATCTGATATTGTTATAATCAGCTTTTCATATTCTGCAGAAAGCTAAAAGCTCTTTCTCAGACCCCTTGCAGTGACCACTCTGGCTGTGCCTTAGGCTCTGCATGCGCATGGGGCTAGCATTCAGAATTAAATTAAGTTGAGAGCTGCCTATTGTATATAATATAACAGCTTTCTATTATCTCTCTGATGAACAGATTTTATCAGCAACCCAAATTCCCAAATAGTTGACTAACCATTTACTACAGCACAAGATCCCCCAGTGAAATTCACTCACCCAGTCGTCAGATATTCAGTGAGCACTTATGGTGTTCTAGAGAATGGATCGAATTCTACATTAGATACTGGGCATTTTACTTAGTATTTTGTACGAGTCCAGTAGAACTTCTCACTGTGCTAAATAGTTCAGCCTATCGAGCCTCCAAAGCACCAATTTCCTCCTCAGCCCAGGATTTAAAAAGAAGCAAGCAAGCAACCTGCCCATATTCAAATGCTGGTCTTATAACTCCAGTTCTCCACTTACCCAATAGGACCCAGACAAGAGAGCCATCCCCAAACCAAAGCCAGTGTGAGCATCTAGTGCTGATTAGGGCTTCCAGGATTTGGGATGTCCCCAACGGTGAGACACCACAAAGTCTGGAATTTACCCACCAGCATGATTGGAGGGAAAAGAATGAAAGCATGAAGCTTACCTGAAAGTTTATATAGGAAGGTTTTTTGATAATCCCTTATTCCTCCCATCAAAAGCACCCTGGTATTTCACAGAGAACTCCATCCTGACTCCTCTTAGGGCACTAGAAGAAGAAAAGGGGAAAGCTTCGAACTTACCCCCAAAGTCCACTCATTATAGACATTGGAGCGCAAGATCAAGGTCGTTGTGCTCAAAACCTTTCCACCAGTACGGCCTGGTCCCGGGCTGCTGCGGCTGAGCCGTGCCAGGCAGGCAGACACAAAGCAGCTCTCTGCTTTTACGTACCACCGTCATCAATCTCTGTAACCAGGTTTCCCACTAGGGGAATAACAGACACATTTTTGACATGTCCCAGTTTTAAAAAATGTGCTAGCCATATAGTTGTCACTTTGTCACAAACGTAACTTGGTGTTGGAAAAGACAGAATTTATTATCTGGTTTTCTCACACACTTAATTCCTATCCCCAGCTTTTGTGAGACTAGCCACAATGTCACCAGTCCTATCAACGTTCTCAAGTCAATGCTTCTTGCATTTCTTAAAATGTAAGCCCCTGGGTCTAGTGCTGCGGTTAACGGTAAGTGACTGTATGTCTAGCTTTCCCATCTGATGGAAAAGGCACTGGGCGCGTTCGGTTGGGCAGTCAGCCATCAAGCAGAGAAATTCCCTTTGAAAAACCAGCACGGTTTTCTTTTTCCTTTTTGGTTTTCTTCTCCTTCTTTCTCCTTAAACCATTTTGTATCTCCACAATTTGGACAGCAGATGTAAAGCTTTCATCTCACCATTTCTCTTCTGTTTTGTGGTTCACGGCAGTTGCTCCTAAAAGGATGAAAACTGTCATTTTTGTAACTTACCCATCACTTGGCAAACTACAGGGGCTTCATGAACAAATACTCTGTCGTGAAGACTTTTTGAAACTTGACTATTGAGAATCTAATTAGTACACATTCACCACTATAATTTAGAAATCTCAAAGTCTTGACAGATTAATGAAGTATTGGAAGCTCATGTAAAACTTCAGAGTGAATATTCTAGTATCTTTATGAAAATGCTTTTGGAAATCCATTCTCTTTGAATGACTCCTACCACAAAAGCCTGAAGTCTTTTTTTCCAGCTTCTACAGAAGTTTCCTCTTTCTTCAAGCAAGCTGATCTGACACAGACTCAGTACCCATAACCTTTCTTAGCCTGTGCTCTTTGGAAATACACAACTATTTCTGACTGGATTCAATCCTAACAACATTAAAATCTTAATATGAAAAATCAAAGTAGCTGTGTAGGGGAAGACTTCATGTATGATGCTTACAGTAAATTGTCATACTTTTTTCTCTCCAAAAGCTACACATTCCTTCTTTCATAGTAACTTTTTAAATTGTTTTGAAAACTGCAATGAAATGTGAAAACTTTACAAAAATGTAAGATTACCATGCCTTTTCATCAGAGAATGCTAATATTCATGTTGACTTAACAAATATGACATGCAAAGCCACTGATTTAACAAATACAACATGGTTTAAATAGTTTACCATATTACAGTGGCTACACTTCAGAATCATTGTGGCAATGAATTGATTGTTGAAAAATAATTAAAGCCACTATTTCTATTAATAGCATGCAGCGTATAACACTAACTTTAAAAACTGGTTAATCACTTGGAATTAGGAGTCACTTAGATAGAAAATCTCAGGAAAAAAATTTGTTACCTCCACATACTTGCACAAAGTAACTCTTTATCTTTTTTTTTTTTTTTTTTTTTTTTTTGCTTCTAATTTCCTTCCTCCTTATTCTCTGGAATTACATGTAATTCAGTAGTTTCCAGACTTAGAGATTTGATCCACTGGAAAAAATATTTTTTGTTGAGAGAAAATTGGCGTGGTTCCTTGGTGCTTCTACATGTGACACTTACTGCCTCTCATTCCAGACCCTTCCCATAGCACAGAGCCTTGCAGGGCAGGGATGGTTTCTCCCTCCTGACAAAGGGCAGCACGCTTAGCGAACAAAAGATTCACGGTTCCTAAACTCGGGGTTCCTCCCCTCTCGTGAGCTCACCGCACGTGCTGGTGTCACCTGGCCCCGTTTGTGTCGCCCTTCGCCGTCAGGGAACTGATGCAACTGCTCTGACGCCCCTGCTGCTTGCTGTGCCACGAAACAGCAAGTCCTTTGTCTCTGACTTGGGAGTCCCTTATCTTCTGCCAGCATCTAGGAAACTGCAACACACTAACCTGTCAGCTTGCAAGTAAAGAAAAATCTCAGACCCTTCATAGTTCTTGACCATTTTTAAAAAGACTAACTAGCAGTGGCTGGTGTGGCTCAGTTGATTGAGTGCAGGCTTGTGAACCAAAGGGTCACCAGTTCAATTCCCAGTCAGGGCATGTACCTGGGTTGCAGGCCAGGTCCCAGTGGGGCCACGTGAGAGGCAACCACACAATGATGTTTCTCTCCCTCTCTTTTCCCCTTTCTTTAAAAATAAATAAATAAATAATATAAATAAAATCTTAAAAATATATAAATAAAAAAATAAAAAGACAAACTAAAATAATTGGCCACTCTTTGTTTCCCTAAAATTTCATTTAAAAAATAGAAATGTCTATCATTTACTATCACCATCTTTACATACTAAAGAAAATAGAAAAGATACACTCTCATAATGAGGGACAGAGCAAGAGTATCACGGTCAAGGACTGTTAACCTCCCAGGTCAAAGACTTCCAGGAATTTGGGCAACACATCTTGTATGGCGTTGCCTCCGTCTCAACCCTACATGACCTAAGTGACAGTGCTTCTGAAGTGCAGACAGTTGTTAAATGGAATCTGCTATCTTGCCGACGTTCAAACTGCGGCTCTCACCGGACCCCTTCGCAGCTTCTTGTAACAGTGGAGGAAGACGTAGGGACCGCCCAGTGATCAGGAAAGACTGCTTTCCCAACTATACGGCTCAGTATTCTCTGAGGTGGAAAATGGAGAAAAAAGCTGTGGGAATGGGACCTCCTGCCATCTACTCGGTCTGCCACAGTGGCAGAGGCAACTCCAGGGAGCAGCAGCGTCAGGTGGCAAAATCCCTCTGATTTCCGCCCAGTCTAACATTTGCTTAAAAAGGAATAGCATCTGGAAACACTTTTTTCTTCTACTGGCTGGTATTCCATATGGAGAGTCACTTCAAATATATATTGAAAAGCCAAAGCTTAAATCTACATCAATATTAAGGAAAAAGGAAGAACAAAGAAAACTTGGCAGAATTTTTTTTCTTAAAAAAAAAAAAAAGCTTTCTATATTCTCAATCCCTAGAAGGAAGTTTGGAACTAGACTCGGTTACTCCATCTCTCTGTACAAATTGGACTGGACTGTCCTTTGAAACCAGTTGGAGAGCTCCTCAAATCAAACTAGTGTCCTTCCAACTGTGGCCATTCATGTGAAAAATAAGGCAAAGCTTCCTGGTGGCCGTTCCTTTGTCTGTCTCTGCTCACATCCTCTATAACACTCCGTTGTAAGGAATTTGAGTCAGTAATGGTGAAAATGGTAAGGAAAATACCTAATTATGATCTTGAGTACTAGTAATTGACTTCAGAATCTTTTTTAAAGCAGCTGACAAGGTTTCAGATTCTTCAGGCAGTATAATATCCATTGCTTCCCATTCCCCTAACATTCTTGTCTTATTAAAGAATTCCGAGCCCCATATAAACAATATTTCCACAGCTCTAAGGTTCCATTCCACAGACAGGCAAATATGCTTTCAGGGGATAAAGTCTTCCAGCAGAAGTATTCCTTTCCAGCAACATGGCTCAGTAACTCCATCGACTACCACTGCAGTTCATGTCCCTGTGCTTAAAATAAAAACGTCCCTAGGAGGCTAGGAAAACGGACAGATCTGGTCTTTAACTCTTGTGTTATAAAGAATAAACTAGTTCTGCATTCTAAAAATCTTGGCTGGTTGACTTGGAGGTAACTTTCCCCTTAAAAGTGTTTCTTAAGATAAAGAATAAAAAAAGAAAAAACAAGAAAGTTTCACTGGGAAGATGTTCTCTTTAGGGCTCCAATCTTCTCCAACATGGTTCCATCCAGAATACCCTTAGGATTTCTTCGACCATGCCTTTCCCTCTATCCTCTGCCCCCACCTCTCCACCCCCGTATTCCAAGAGTGTTCTCTTGCCACAGGACCTTTGCACCTTCTATTGTGGTCATTTTTTATAGAAATCTCTTCTGATGCCTGGATTCAGTCACTCCAAAGCACATTATAGTTCTTCAATCTGCTCCATCACAATGTGTGTGTGTGTGTGTGTGTGTGTGTGTGTGTGTGTGTGTGTGTTGCATGCTATACTTGTTGGCTTTTTTTCCTTAATTTCCCTCTAGACAAAAAAGTCAGGGATTTTCCAGGAATTAATACAATATGACACCCTGTGGTGATCATTCAACAGATATTATTGAAGTAATGAATGAATGAATTTTTCAAGCCTTGTTTCTGCATTTTGAGTCAAATAAAATAAACCTGCGTATATTTAGTTCAATATAGCTCTAGTTAGGCTTGAAGGAGCCACAAAATAATCAAGTGATACAGTAACCTTGCTCTACTTCAATGAAGAAATACTAGGCATCCCAGGAAGTCATTATTAATCACAATGATAAGTAAGGCGGACTCTGATTTGACGCAGCACATGCTTTTCTAAGTTCAACGCAGTGTAGGTAGAGCAGAAAGGAACATCCCAGCACAGAATATTGTGTCTGTTCTGCAAAAATATTTATACTGAAAGGAAGAGGGATTTAATCCATGTATAAACACAAGTTTTAAATATTTCCATAAAACATCTTCACTAATCACAGACTCTTCTTTCCAAAATATGAAAAGAATTTACTCATCTGTGCTAAAGCAATATACATAGTCTCCTTATTTTTTATTTAAAAAAGTGATTTATTCCTCAAAGAAAGGAATTTTCCTAACTATATATATACTTTATTTAAAAGTAAAATGATATATGTCTATATATACAAATATGTACATAACTATAAACATACCTAGATAGATAGATTTCATTTAAAAGTAAAATATATTTTGGAAAAAATTTAGTCAATGTTAGCCTAAAATAATAAGGTGGCTAAAAGCCATAAATTATGTTTAACTGATATTTGTATTATTTAAGGTACGGACAGAAACATTACCTTTGATAACACATTACTCCTCATCATTTTTGTATATTCTCTGTTTGTAGAAGAAATCATCAATCCAATTATTTCAGTTTAGGCTGCTATAGCAAACGACTATAGGCTGGGTGGCTTATAAACAATAGAAATTTACTTCCCACACTTCTGGAGACTAGAGGTCCAAGAGGAAGGTGCTAGCATGGTCAAGTTCCTATGGAAGCCATTTTCCAGGTTGCAGATATGACTTCTCCTTTGCACAGCAGAGCACAGAAAAGTCTCTTCTGACTCTTATAAAGGCATTAATCCCATTCACGAGGGCAGAGCTTTCATCTAATCTTCATTATCTACAAAAGGCCACACCCCCTAATACTATTACACTGGAGAGTAGGATTTCAACATATAAATTTTGGAGAGACACAACTCACTACCAATCCAACAATCACTGGGCCAAGTAACATATTTAAATAATGAATAACAATTGAAGATGGAGGTTGTTAAGATAATTAGTTCCATTGGGTTCCCTGAAAGGAGAAATTAAGAAGAAAGATAAAATCTAAGAAGGCTTCCCAGAGAAGAGCTGCAGCTTCAGAATCAGGTAAGATTCAGTAAAGAAAAAGTCATTTGGGGCAGGGGAAGGCAAGAGAGCCCAGCAGGAGTGGTGAGGTATTCAGGATGCACTGGAGGCCAGTCAGGAGACCAATGAGCTGACAGGAGAGCTAGAGCATCAGGAGTAGAAGGAAACCAGAAACACATACCTAGGGACTTTGGGTTCATTAGAGAGGCATTGATATGCTTTTTAAAAGAGGCAAAGATATATCTGTGTGTCCTCAGTGTTTAAAGAAAATTAACTTAGACTTCCAGTCAAGATGGAGATGTAGGTTAACACAGCTCTTATCCGTGCATAAACACAGCAAAAATTACAACTAAACTACAAAACAACTATCAGCAAGAATTGTCAGAAAATCAAGCCGTATGGCAGTCTGACAACCGAGGAATTAAAGAAGTCACATCCATTCAGATGGGCAGGAGGATCAGAGATGTGGAGATGTGTGATGCAGAGATGCAGAACAGGCAGTCCCACACCCACATGTGCTGGATAAAAATCAGGAGGGATATCTTCAGAGTGAGGGATCCCAACCCCACAGCAGATCACCCAGCCCAGGGTTCCAGTGCCAGGAAGATAAGTCTCTATAAATTCTGGCTTTAAAAACCAGTGGGAGTTGGGGTGGCAGAAGAAACTGCAGGATTCTCCCACATCTCCTCTTAAAGGGCCCAAATGCTCTTAGGACTTACACAGACTCACTCTCTCTGGACTACAGCACCAGGCCAGTAGCTTGAAGGGCACCAGAGGTAAACAGGGAGAAACTGAAGTGTCTGGCATCAGGGCAAGTGCCAGGGGACAACTTCCTCCAGGAAAAACTCCACAGGTCAGGCAGTGGCCATTAACCCTTTTCTGAGCCCTCTCCTACACAGAGCCACAGAGCAGGCCCCACCATGTCTGAGACTGCATCAACCTGGTTCACATGGGTTGCCCCAACCAGGTGATTACCTACAACTCTGCCCCATCCAACTTACAGGTGCGCTTTTTTACACCAGGCCACACTACTAAGATAAGGAGTCAGAGAAGCTCTACCCAATACATGAAAACAAACACAGGGAGGCTGCCAAAATGAGGAGATAAAGAAACACAGCCCAAATGAAAGAACAGATCAAAACATCAGAAAAAGACTAAACAAAATGGTGATAAGCAATCTACTAGATGTAGAGTTCAAAACACTGGTTATTAGGATCCTAAAGGAACTCATTAGGTACTTAACAGCATAAAAAGACCCAGGCAGAAATAAAGTTTACACTAAGTGAAATAAAGAAAATTCTACAGGGAATCAATAGTGGAGTAGATGAAGCTGAGAATCAAATAAATGATTTAGAACACAAGGAAGAAAAAAATTCAATTAGAACAACAAGAAGAAAAAGAATCCAAAAAAATGAGGATAGGGTAAGTAGCCTCCAGACAACTTCAAATGTACCAGCAGTCAAATCATAGGGGTGCTGGAAGGATAAGAGAAAGAGCAAGAAATTGAAAATTTATTTGAAAAAATAGTGAAAAAAAATTCCTTAATTTGGTGAAGAAAGTAGACATAAAAGTCCAGAAAGCACAGAGAGTCCCAAAGAAGATGGACCCAAAGAGGACCACACCAAGACACATCATAATTAAAATGCCAAAGTTAAAGATAAAGAGAGAATCTTAAAAGCAGCAAGAGAAAAGCAGGGAATTACCTACAAAGGATTTTGCATAAGACTGTCAGCTGATTTCTCCAAAGAAATTTTGCAGGCAAGAAGGGACTGGCAAGAAGTATTCAAAGTGATGAAAAAGCAAGAACCTATCGGCTACATTATTCTATCCAGCAAAGCTATCATTTAGAATGGAAGGGCAGGTAAAGTGCTTCTCAAACAAGGTAAAGCTAAAGGAGTTCATTATCACCAAGCCATTATTATATGAAATGTTAAAAGGACTTATTTAAGAAAAAGAATAAGATCACAACTATGAACATTGAAATGAAATAAATTCAGAACTGTCAACAATTGAATCTAAAAAACAAACTGAGCAAACAAGCAGAACAGAAACAGTCATAGATATATAGATCATTTGGAGGGTTATCAGTTGGGATGGAGGAGGGGGAGAATGTGGGAAAAGTTTCAGGGATTAAGAAGCACAAATTGGTAGGTAAACAACAGGCAGGGAGATCTTAAGACAGTATAGGAAATGGTATAGCTGAAGAACTATGCATGACCCATGGGCAAAGGGGGCCAAAGGGGGGAAAATTGGGACAGCTATAGTAGCATAATCAATAAAATATTTTTAAATAAAAAATAAAAGTGGGGGAAAATTAATTTGTCCATTGTTTACAAATAGATTGAAGATTGGATAGACCTGGGGAAGAAAGAAACCATTTTTCCCAAGCACGGTAGAAATGAAAATGGAGAGTAAATGGCAGAAACCTTGCGTAGGATGGCTGAAAGGACCTAATAACTGAGCCAGGAGGAGGAGGAGTCCAGAATGCCCATTCGCCTTGATTTCCACAACAGGCCATTGACAGATGCTTTCATTTCATTTTACAGAATAAGATCCCCTCCCTAAGTGCCCATTACCCTCACGACAAGGCGTGGAACACTAGCATGACCCTGAATGAGCAGGTGCATGCTTTTTTCTGCAGCCTCATCTCCTGCCATATTCCCCGCTCACTGTACCTCAGTCCCACCCAGGTCCCCTCACATGTGGCTTCCTCAGCCTGGAGTTGTCATAACTCGCTCTTGCTTTCCTAAGCCAGCACTGCATCTCTCTGTTTCTTTAGCAAACAAACACACGACCCACTTCATTCGGCTAGCTTCCACTAACCCTTGGTTTCTCAACCTGAATGTCACTTCCCTATATAAACTTTCTTACCCAACTAAATAGGGTTGCCTGGTTATGTGACTCCGTAACACTGAATTTCCAGGAACTACCCATCACGTTCTTAATCACTTGTGTAACATCTGTCGCTCTGCTATACTGTCAGTTCCAAGGAGGCAGGAATTTGTCTGACACTCCAGGGGTTATATCTGCAGTCCCCAGTCCAGTGCCTTGAAATACAATTTGCATATCAAAAATGTTTGTTATGTAAATCAATCTGATTCTAAAGTACTAAGTGTTATTGTTCAGAATGATGTTCTAGCCCTAACACATCACCCAAAATTTAGATCTTAAGTGAGGAAGCCATCATACACACAAAAAAAATTACCATCAGTTCTACTGGCTGCTGCCAGGACATAATGATCTCCCTCACTCAGCCTCTCCTACCCAGGATTTGACTGCCTTCCATTTACAATACGAAGGAGTGTTCTTCACTTATTATCACCTAAAGCCAAAGAAAATAACTATTGGCAAATCTAGCCCCTATTTTATCTCCTCTAATTACCTACATAGCAAATTATTTTCAACGTTAAGAGATATAAAGCTATAAAAATAAAGTGTTCTTCATTTTTAATATGTCAAATGTTATGTTTATAAGACATATTTTCTTCTTCTTATCCTGAGAGGATTTTTCTCATCTGTTGTAATTCAACTTTAGGTGCTATTCAAACAACCACAAGAATGATTCAGCTCTTAAATGGAACCTGAAGTATCCTTCCTGATAATATGGGATAATGCCCAATTTTTTATTTCCATTATCATGTAATTTCCAACATTGCCAGCTGGGGAGCATTGGTGCAGGAAACAAAAAGTGCTCTTCCTCTTTCTGTTTATTGAACAAGGTTCCAGACATGCTGTTAAGATTTTGAGTAGAGTGTAAGCAGCTGGAAGACAGAACCTATTTCTCCACAGTACTTTATGCGTAGTAGAAATTAAGTGATTTTTTTAACTTGCAAAAATATTATTAAATTGCCAATCTCAGGAAGTACTTCTCTTGCTTAGTAAAACACTGACATGTCCTGAGCCCACCTAATTAATAAAGAACTTGTAGGACTTTAACTCTTAAAAAAACAAACATACAAACAAACAAACATATTTGGATACTATCAAAAGGCAATTGAAGGATTAAAAAGGAAAACTTGAAGAGAAAGGATAAAGGGAATGGGATTCTTATACCAAACTGTCTGAAACTTAACACACAGAAGAGAATTATTGTTACCACACTGCTACCATCTTCATAGCGCTGAGTCCTTATCACATGTCCCTCCTGTTCTGGTTGCTTTATGTGAATGGTTTGAGTCTTCCTCCTCCATGGCCGCCATATCTGCTCTACATCAGGTGTGCTATATAAACCATTCTCCTTCCCAAAGATATAATAAACTAACACCTTTAGGTTATAGAGAAAGATTCTAGGAGTATGGATTGTATAATACTAACTTTTGTTAAAAGTATAGTCAAGTTCTCTTTATTTGAAGTCATCAAGACATGGTTCCTCTGGCTGAGCAAGTGTGCAGTTAAATCTTACACATGGTTGTGACACATGATATATGTGCATTAGGCCTTTAGAATGGCAAAGCCGGGCCAGAAGAAGGGCTTCAGATATAGGTAAGAGCCATCTTATAGAACTGGGCAAGACTGCCTGAGTCCCCTGCTTTTCTGGACCAAGGACTGGCCCACGCATTCTGCCTCCATACTTTTCTTGCTTATAGTTCGGCATTTCTTAGTCACCATTCCTATCCTGATCTCTGACACCTAGACACCTTTTACCAAAGCTGCAATACTCTCACTCAAGCTCTGTTGGTTGTTTCACCTTCTAACTTACACTTGTGCCACCCCAACCATTTTCTACTTTGTTATCCCATGCCAAGAGTAGCAACTTTTATCACCACCCCCTGCCACTAGGTCTCAGACAGGAAAGAAGCTCTCTGTGGAACACATTTCTAGTCAATGTTTTAAACACTTTAAGTCAATGCATATTTTCAGCTAGCAATTCTTAAGAGTCTACTGTATGCCAGGCACTATAAATGAACAAGGAAATAGTAGGTAGGAACAGGTAACAAGATGAAAATGTTATTAGGTGATATTATAGGAATGTTAAAGAGTACTTCAGGTTGGGTGGCCAGGAAAAGTCTCTCTGAGGTGGAGACATTTAAGCTAAATCCTGAATGACAGAAAGGAGGTAGCCACACAAAGGACTGGGGAGAGGGAAAGGGGCACCCATGGCAAAGGGAACTGCTGTGGCAAAGTCCTTAAGACAGGAAATGAGCTTGGTGAATTGAAGAACAGAAAGAGCAATGTGACCAGAATACAAGAGGCTGGCTGGAGAGAAGATAAGATAAAACTAGAAAGTCCAGGCAAGGTAAGAAAAGGAGGTCATTGCTGGCTGGAATTAAGGATATTGGGTTTTACTCTTAGAGCCAGGGAGGGTTTTAAGCAGTGAAGCGACATATGATATATATTTTAAAACACTGTAGGGAGAGAACAGTGGAATCTCGAAGGTCTATTATAAGCCCATTGAAATGATCCAAGCAAGTTGTACTGGCAGCTTAGACAAGAGCAGTAAACTGTGGAGATAGAAAAAAGTAGATGTGACTTGGTGGTAGATGTGGCAGGATTAGACAATTGATTAGATACAGGCCATAAGGGAAAGAGGAATCAAAGATGATCATTAGGTTTTTAGCAATGGGGTGCATAGTCATACCACTTGTTGAGATGGGAAAAATCTGTGAGAGCAGTGGTATGCTGGTAAATGTTAACAATAAACTCTCAGAAAGAAAACTTCCTGCTTTGTGTTTGACTTCAATAAGTAAACACTGCCATCGCTGCCTAATTCATTCCACAGACATGACGTCAGTGAGGGAGAGATGGTCCCACACTGGCTTTCAAAACCTGGGAGAAGGCAGCTCCAGCACGTCATTGTCAGTAACAGGTTCTGAAGAGGGAATAAAATCATGAATTTGACTGTGGTCTGGACTGAAGTTAAAAACCCCTATTAGATATCCAAGAGTCAAGAAATCAATTTTACTGATACGTGAGAACTAAGTTTAATTTTTGTAGTCAAGGTACCTGGACTGGATTATCTTAATTCCCTATAGAAATATTTTGACTGAATCCTTTGCACTTTACTCTCTCTCCTCTTCTGCTCTTCTCTGTTTTATTTGTGTGTATAAATTTCTGTTGGGGAAGGGTGGGGAGGATATTAGTTTTCTATTTCCATTAAAACAAATTACCACAAACCTGGTAGCTTCATACAAATTTATCATTTTTCAGTTGAGCAGGTCAGAAGGCTGACACAGATCTCAGGGGCAAAAATGAAGGTGTTGGCAGGGCCATGTTCCATTCTGGAAGTTCTAGGGAGGAGCCATTCCCTTGCCTTTCCCAGCTTCTAGAGACTGCCCGCATTCTTTGGCTCATGGTCACCTTTCTCCATCCTCAAATCCACCACAGTGGATTGAGTCCTTCTCACGCTCTATTACTCTGGCCTCTCCTTCTGCCTCCCTCTTCTATTTTTAAGGACCCTGTGATTACAGGAGCCAATCCTGATAATCCAGGGTAATCTCCTTATTTCTAAAGTCAGATAATTAGCAACCTTAATTCTGTCTGCAAAACCCCCCTAATCTAACATATTTACAAATTTCAGGGAATCACATGTGGACATCTTGGGGTGGCCATTAGTCTAACTATCATGTTTTGTACGTGTGTGTGTGTGTATGCACACAGGGATTAATACACATGTTTATGCTTGTGTATCTGTGTATGTATAAATATGCAAATGTGAATCTATCCCCTCATAAATTTCTATAACATACAAATTTACACATTTCTTCTAGTAGTATTTTGGTCCAAGAAGAATTCTCTTTTACAAGAACAGTTTGAATACTTCCTTTATTTCAGTTCAAAAAGACTGAAAATCCATCATGTCATCCTTACATTGTTTACCAAGAAGCTCAAAGTTAAATTTAAATCTCAAATGTAGTAATTTACTCATCCCAGATAATCACTGCATTTATTTATCACCATGTACTTAACTTCATATCCATATTTGAACGCTTGTTTATAATTGTACTATATTATGTTTATTTTATATTGGAAACCACCTCAAATGCATTTTTGCAAATATAGTAAGTTAAGAAGTGTAAACAAGAGCAGCTCTGAAGGAACTCCTGGGAAAACAAAATGGTAGCACTGTATGTTCTTCAGCTCCATGTAGACCATGACTTAAAAAGCAAAGCACGGAAAGCTAAAACCGTAGACCAATATGACTCCAAATCCCTGAGAAGGGAAAGAACATTCACACTAGCTTTCCATTTTCCACCAGTCTCTGAGGCATCCAAGAAAATCACAGTGTGATAATCCAGTCAGACAGTGTCCAAAAGAAAAAAGAAAGAAAACTTTCCAGAAGGAAATGGAGCCTGAGTTGCTGGATGTTCTCACTACAGGGATTGCTGTGAATTGCCCCAAGCCTCGCCACTCCCCAGGCATTCATCCTCTCCTAATACTTTACCTCAGAGGCCCACAGGAATGTTAAAAGATTTTAGATGAGCCATTGAGCATGAAATACTTAACACTCCTTGAAAGCTCCCTGCACTCTCGGAGCAGGCCAACCCTCCCGCATGGGGGTGGGGATCCTGCTCTTCTGAATGACTTAGACAAGCATCAGGGAAAGGCTGGTAACCAGGGGTCAGGACGGAGGCCGCAAATGGTACAGGGAGAAGCTCCAACTGCCACACTGCCCACCCAACAGACCAGCTCATCCCCTTGAAAATGCCTCCTTTCAAACATGGAGGCAGAACTGAGCTCAAAACCTGACACCCAAGTTTACCAGAATGTGGTCTTGGGCAAGTCACATAGGCCTGAGAACCTTGATATCTTTGTCTCTAAAGTAGAATTAATAACAGTGCTCACCTCACAGATGTGCTATGAGGATGAAATGCCACGGTGTGTGTAAGCCCCTCACATACTGTCCGACCTGGTAAGTGCCCTGCAAATGGTAGCCATAGGTCCTGATGAAAATAACAATGAAAATTAACACTGCCCCTTCCGGTATGCCAAAACACCTTGCTTACTGGGTAGGCAACAAGAGCTGTCCGTATGCATTCTCCAAACCAAAGCCCTAGAAAGAAATTCGGTGCATAGAAAACAACATAGCAAGCACCTTGCTACGAACATCCTGCAACAATCACCCCATCATTTACTGCAGGTATACTGTGTACCTGTTACTGGACTAAGCAGTTTTTATAAAGAACTTAATATAATCTTTACAATTACCCCAGACTTATTCATTCTAAACCTGACATTACTCATCTTATACAAAAGTAAGAGGCACAGAAAAGTTGGGTACTTTCCAAAGCCACATAACTAGTGAGTTGCATCTTTACCCCAGACCTGAGGCCAAAGCTGATAATACTGATTATATACTTTATATAAGTTTATGACCTATGAGAGAAAAATCGAGAACCCTATCATTTCTCAATCCTCTAAGTGCTTCTTTATATAGTGGCCACAGGGTCTCTCCCCAGACTAGGCCCATTCCCCTCACCTTGCTTCTCAGATTAGACAGCCTTTGCCAGATGTTTAGCTGAGTGCTCTGGGACCCAGCCCCAAAGAGTCTTCCTCTGCACGTTCTGTTCTCTTGATTTTCTGAGGTCAGTGTTGGCAAGCAGCCCAACTTCCGAATGGTGGGAGCATAATCTTTTCAGTTCCTTCCCATGATGGCACAAGTTTTTGTTCTCCAAATCCTCCCTCTCTCCTAGATACAAGAGTGCATACTTTAACATTGGTTAAGAACTTCAGGTCGGGACTTAAGTAAACTTAGTGTCAAATCCTGGCTCCAACATTTATTAAATGTGTAACCTTGGGCAAGTTATTGCGTTAACACCCAATTTCTCGTTGTGTAGAATAGAAGTAGTAACAATACTATCACATTAGTTTATTGAAAATATTATAAATTTAGATGAAGATTAAATGTACAGCTTTAAGCATAATGCTTATGGCACAAAGTTAGCAGTCAATACATGTGAGATATGACTAAATTATTCATCACAGTTTTGATGTTTGATGCCTACGTTCCTGACAGATTATAAATTCATTCACTTCAGAGTCCCTAGTCCCTGTCACAGTGCCCATTTCTTAGTTGGGGCTTAGTGGATGCTTGTTGATTGGATGAAAGAATCCCACTAATGAACCTTTATCAGGCATATCACAAACTACTCTCAGCTCCTCCCCTTCCCTCCCGTGGTGATCTAACGAAGTCCCCTCCTTAAGGGTTCCTAACATTCGCCTCCGATGTGATTCTTGAGGAAAAGAGATGCAGACATGTTTTTTAGAAAGCTTTCTACACAAAGTGCTGTGTGAAACCTCTGCACTATACTCTTTCAAAACACTTAAAGATCAACACTGTCTGTCTTGGCTTCTAGAGTCAGGCTGCTGTTTTCTCCAACAGTGACATGACACAGACCCCGGGACACATGGGACCCCGGCTATGTTCCAACTATGTCAGTATTCGCAGAGCCTTCCTTCCAAGGAGGGTTCCCTTCAAGGAGGTTTCAGTATATACCTCCCTAGTCTTTCCGTGTGTAGCGGCTAATGAGTAACCACTCGTGGAATAAAGTGAATCAGGCACAATGCAAGGAAGTGAAAAGAAGAGGAAGAGCCAGTACTGACTGCGTTTGGAAAGTGACTACTAAGAGTTTTGAGACAGTATTACAGGGGCTGAAGTCGCTGCCAAATGATAAATAGTGTGAGATGGGTAGAGAAATTATTTTAAGATAGTCTTCTGTATGACAAATGAAATTCACTGTGCTTTAGCACATGTTTAAATAGTTCTTCAAAGACTGTTGAGATATCCAAGCAGTGTTTCTAAGCCGTGCTGAGTGCCCAAAGGGGTCCTGCGTCTTAAGCTTCCATTGACACCAAGCATCCATGACTGTAAGGTGGGCTGTGTGGATAGGATAGTTTCTCTCCTTTCAACACTCTTAGCTACAAATATCTTGATATGGAGCACTTTGTGATGACTTTCTTCTCCAAAGTTGCCCCTTATACCCATATTTATTTATTCTAGCTACATTAAAATGGCCACTTGAAGCTAGCAGGTCATCCAACATAATTCCCTAAGAATCAATTCCCTTTTAAGGACATTTTCAATAAAATTGCTTTCCATGCCTTTTTTCCTGTGTTTTGTTTAAGAAATAGACCATTGCTGGCTTCCCCCAGTATCCACAGAATGGTAAGGACCATGAGCTTCATCAAGCTGCTTCTTTAGACTTCTCTACTCTCCCAGCCACTGCCCGTGCGACCTCAGTAGAATCACGGAAATTCTCTGGGTCTCCGAGTCTTCATTGATTTTTTTTCTCTCATTTGGAAAAACTGGTAGTGAATTTTAAATAACATATGTTTATTGTAAAAATCTCAAATGATGTGGAAGTATATAATGTGAGAATGTTCTCTTTGTGCCCCTCACCCTGATCTGCTCAGAATATATGTATATATGTGTGTGTATATGTGTGTTTATATGTATATATGTGTGTGAATATATATGTATGCATATATATATATGTAAAATAGCATAAGGGGTAGAGATATCAACCAAAAAGGTAAAAAGACTCATACATGGACAACAGTGTGGTGATTGCGGGGGGGAAGGGGTATGAGGAGGCTAAATGGCAATGGAAAAGAACACAATTTAAAAAAAAATTAGCCCTAAGTGGTATGACTCAGTGGATTGAGTGCCAGCCTGTGAAGCAAGGGTCACTGTTTCTATTCCCAGTCAGGGCACATACCTGGGTTGCAGGCCAGGTCCCTGATAGGGGGCTCATGAAAGGCAACCACACACTGTTGTTTCTCTCCCTCTCTTTCTCCCTTCCTTCCCCTCTCTCTAAAAGTAAATAAATAAAATCTTTTTAAAAATTAAGCCACAAAAAATAAGAGTTCAATATTATTAAAATTAAACATGTTTTATATTATATAGTACAAGATTTCTTAAAACCTAGAACATCTAGACATAATATTCTACAACTTGCCTTTTCAAGTTTTCTAATAGAAATAAAATGTTTGTGATGCTCAAGTGAAATAATATGTGTGAAAATACTTTGACAGTTATAAGATACCATGCAAATATACACAAATACTATACAAAGGTATCATATTATTGTTATAACTGGGAACTTTCTGCCTATGGCTTAGTCTTCCCCTGTTGGAATGAGCAATATTCCTTCTTCCCCCATTTTCTTGAAGATAATCTTACCTCAATTCAAAGATATTTGCTTTAAGTAAAAATTCTTTAATGTTGCTAAAGTCATGATGTATATTGCAATAAGTAGAATGTCCTTCTTAAATTGGGTAGCATTTTTCCCTCTTACTAGCACATAAAATAATGATGTCTTAGAATAATAGCATCAGAGATTTGATGAAATATCCTATGTGTTTTCCTCTTTTTCCTCTTATCAATTTGACTACAAAATTGTCACCTTAGGTAAAGTACTTCATTTCCCTACACCTCAGCATCTTCCTTCACTAAATGACAATAACTCTTAGAAGTATTATTATGAAGACAGTAACTAGCACAGAGCCTGGCATATGAGTATACTAATTGTAAATTCCATTGTTTCCTTTTCACCTCCAAGTTAAATTCAATATTCTCTGGCTAACATTTAAAACACTGGTCGCATCACTGCAAATCAAATACTCTGTCCTTCAGTCAGCCAGTACCACCTACCGTTCTCCAATTCTGCCTTGCACTTCCCCAGACCTGTCCCCTCTCCAACAGGTAGGTATCTATCAAAATCCCACTCATCTCCATGCTAGTACACACGGAATTTTATCTCACATACTTAGGGCTGATGTGATCTCTGCCATCTTTAAGTCTACATAACCCCTTATTGTTTGGTCACATTTTCTTTTATTTTTATCTGATCTTCACCCCCTCTCTGTTAAAAATTCCACCCAGAACAGATGAGTTCTTCTTCACCTGTTTATACCATACAACAGTAAATAATGTCCATATTAAATGAAAAAACAACACTAATGTCTATGGTTATAGGGCAGTGCTCCCAGGAACAGTACCATTTTCAATATGTTAAAACTTACATAGTTTCAACTTGAATTTTTATTAGTCTGGAAATATATTTAAAAGTAGCTTATAGACAAATGCTCTCCAAATTCCTTCAAAGACTAATTTTAGGAAAGTGATTTTTATACCCAGTTTATTTTATTTATTCTGAAAAACAAATACATAAGTTTTTCCACATGTAGAATGAGAAAAGGGAAAAATCAATTCACCGGTTATAGTGAGTGCTTTGTCACTTTTCTGAAGACAAGGCTGTTTAAATATTTTTCACTGTGGATCTCCGTCTAATCTCATTGGCACACAATTGAATAATGGCCACAGATCTTGCCCTGTTTGAACTAGAGCCATGAATGTAACATCTAGAAACTACACATATTTTCTAGTTATTAAAAGTGGACACGAAGCCCACCAGCCTTCCTTATTTAGCACCACTGGCTTTTTAAAGGAATGGTTCTTTTTATAAACGATGACACACGCTCATCTTGCTAAAATTGTACAGAGGAACAGAGACCTCCAGTGGCCGACTTTACACAAGGAAATGCAAAATGTGAACAGCACAAAGCAGATGGAAAAGACATAACAGATTATTCACTCAAGGGCTCTTCGGTCCAGCCTTTCTTTCCTGCCATGTATTTTGGTACTTCATCAGTTCCTGTCCAATGTCTGAGAAGAACTGTGTTCTCACCATCACACTAGGAAAACCACTTCCCCATCCAATAGAACTTATTACTAGAAAGTTCACTTACTATATATTTTTAATTATTTGTATTAAATTATTGATATAAGTTAATTTATGTTTTCCATTTTCTATGACATTTACTAGTAAGTTTTGCTACTTATAAATATTGATACTTAAATGTATAAAAACAATTTTCAATCAATCACTGTTAGATAAACTACACTGAGTAGGATCATGTATGTGAAAGCACATGAAAATAGGGAAGTGAGTGCAGTGGTTGAGGGTAAGCAGCAGGAGATGGAGAGACCGATTATGATCTTGGACTGTTTATTTAATCTCTCCAAGCTCATCTATCTAATGGTAGAATAAAGTTACACACTTTGTTATGAAGATTAAATTAAGGTAATGCATATGAAGATTCAGTATAGGCCTTTCCATTAAAAATCAACATTTAGCCCTGGCCAGTGCCGCTGGTTGGAGCATCATCCTGCACACCAAAATGCTGGGAGTTCAATTCCCAATCCAGGTACATATCTAGATTGTGGGTTCAAGCCCTGGTCAGGGCACATTTAGGAGGCAACGAATTGATGTGTTTCTCACATTGATATGTCTCTCTCTCACTCTCCCTCTCTCTCTAAATGAATAAACATTTTAAAAATTAACATTTAGTTATTTATTAATAAAGAAATTGAAAATGAAGTTTTAGACATTGTTGAATTGTGTCTTTTAAGGCAATTTTTTTTGTGATTTTTGAAGTTCTATTTTATGTTATTGTTTATGCTTTTACAGTTGTCCCAGTTTTGCCCTTCTGCCCCATCCACCCAGGCAACCCCTTTTAGGGCAAATATTAAAGCAAGCTGCCTACTTTAAGGCTAACCTAATGTATATTAACAATAATTAGGGACTTCCAGTCAAGATGGTAGTATAGGCAGACATGACATGCCTCTTCACACAACCACATCAAAATTACAACTAAAATACAGAAAACCATCACTCAGAACCATCAGAAATTTGGTTGAATGGAAGTCTGACAACTACAAAATTAAAGAAACCACATCCATCTAGACTGCTAGAAGGGGCTCAGACATGGAACAGGCTGGTCCCTCACCCATGTGTGGTAGATAAAAATTCAGGAGGACTATCTCAGGAGTGAGGAGTCTCAGCCCCACACCAGACCCCTCAGCCCAGGGTTCCAGTGCCAGGAATATGAGTCCCCACAACTTCTGTCTGAGAAAACCAGCAGAGATTGAGTCAGTGGAAGAAACTTCTGCAACCCCAAGCAGCTCCTCTTAAAGATCCCAAACACAGACTCACCTATTCAGACTCACTCCCTCTGAGCTCCAGCACCAGGGTACTAGCTAAAAAAGCACCAGTGGCACACAGGGGGGAACTGAAGTGTCTGGCATCAAGATGAGCAGAGCCCATTGCCCCTTTTCTAAACCTGCCCACTACAGAGCCAGCAGGCTGGTGCCATATCTGAGACTCTATCAGCCTGGCTAACACTGTTTGACCCACCTTGGAGATCCCCAGAGGGTCTGCCCCCACCCAATTTATGGACCCACCCAAGCTGCTTTTCCATATGAATGGCTAGTCTTGGCTTAGGCTTCACAACTTCCTAAATCCTCTCAGACAAGCAACAGCTGGCCTCAGTGAGCCCTGGGCCCAGCACTAGCACCAGTAAGCCTAGATTCACAGCTTGTCTTCACTTTGGAATCTCCAAGCCCAGCACAAGTAGCAGCCATACCAGATTGCTTTATAGAACAAGGTAGGGTGGCTCTGAGCAAAATGCTGGTGGGGGCTGAGTTTGGCCTGTACCACCTGAGACATCCCAGGGCCAGTGCACCCAGTGGACAGCTATAGACCACATTAGAGCACCACCATCCTGCCCCTGCACAGCTGATCCTCCACGGAGGGCAGAGGTTGGTGGTTAGTGGTTAGAGTCAATCTTTGCAGCTGACTGGCCTGGGTAAATCCCGCCCATTGATCTGCCAACAGCAACCAAGTCTCAACTACAAGAGGAGGGTGTACTCAGCCCACACAAAGGGTGCACCTCGAGTAACCAGCTTGAATGATAGGGGAAGCTGTGTCACTGGACCCTGCAGGACACCTACTACATTAGGCCACACTATCAAGACACATATTCAAAGCAGCTCTACCTAATATATAGAAACAAGTATAGGGAGGCTGCCAAAATGAGGAGACAAAGAATCATGGCCCAAATGAAAGGACAGGTCAAAACTCCAGAAAGAAAGTTATACAAAATGGAGATGAGCAATCTATCAGATACAGAGTTCAAAACACTGTTTATAATGATGCTCAAGGAACTTAGTGAGGACTTCAGCAGCATAAAAAAGATCCAGTCAGAAATGAAGGATACACTAATTGAAATAAAGAATAATTTACAGAGAAACAACAGTAAAGTGGATAAAGCCAAGATTCAAACCAATGATTTGGGGGGAAAAAAAAAACAACCAATCAGAATAATAATAAGAAAAAAGAATCCATGAAAATGAGGATAGTATATGCAGCCTCTGGGACAACTTGAGGAAGTCCAATATTCACATCATAGGAATGCCAGGAGGAGAAGAGAAAGGGGAAGAAATTGGAAATCTATTAGAAAAGATAATGAAAGAAACTTTCCTAATTTGCAGGAGGAAATAGACATGCAAGTCCAGGAAGCACAGAGAGTCCCAAACAAGATGGATGAAAAGAGGCCCACTCCAAGGCACAATGTAATTAAAATGCCAAAGGTTAAAGATAAAGAGAGAATCTTAAAAGCAGCAAGAGAAAAGAAGTTAGTTGCCTACAGGGTAGTTCCTATAAGACTATCAGTTGATTTCTCAAAATAAACTTAGCAGGCTGGAAAGGAATGGCAAGAAATATTGAAAGTCATGAAAAGCAGAGACCTAGATCCAAGACTGGTCTACCCAGCAAATGTTCTATCATTTAGAACAGAAGGGCAGATAAAGAGCTTCCCAAACAAGAAAAAACTAAAGGAGTTCATCATCACCAGACAATTATTATATGAAATGTTAAAGGGAATTATTTAAGAAAAAGGTCAAAACTATGAGCAGTAAAATGGCAAAAAAATATATATCTTTCAACAAGTGAATCTAAAAAACAAACTATGCAAACAAGAACAGAGATAGAATCATGGGTACAGAGAGTGTTTTGATGGTTGCCAGATGCAGTGTGGGGGAATGGGTGAAGAGGTGAGGGGATTAAGAGGTAGAAATAGGTAGTTGCACAATGGCCATGGGGATGTAAAGTACAGCATATGAAACGGAGCAGCCAAAGAACTTATACACATGGCCCATGGACTCAGGAGCAGGATAACACAGTGGTGGAGGTATTGTCTGAGCGAGTGGGGAGTGCTGGGTGGAGGGATCAAAAGGGGAAAAATCAGGACAACTGTAATAGCATAATATATAAAATATAACAAAAATAAAAAAAGGAATAATAAGGCCAAAAATTTTTTTTAAGTGAAAACTCCAGAAGACTGGAAACCTACAATGAACAAATACCACAATGCAATGGTCTTTTCCCCATTCTCCCATTCTTACCTATTGATCAGCTTCTTCTTTTCTGTTTCTTTTCCCTTGGAGACCAAAGAGAGACCATTCTCTAGGTCTCCTCCCACAACTCTGATGATTTCACTCTTATTTCCTTCTTCAGTTCCTAAAATATAGGCCTTTATGATCCAAGTTTTATTCCATTTTTACCTCTCTTTTTCAATGTCTTCTTGAACAATTTATTCAATCCCCTTTCTTCAGCTAACACTTCTCTATACATATTCCCCGAATCTGAAATCCAAGTCATGTTCTCCCTTCTAAGTGTGTTCTGTATTTCTGGCTCCCTCCTAAAGCTCTCCACCCATCCCACCTGCACTTCCCACCCAGTCTGCCTGACCCCTTCCCCACCAAGCCAGTTCCTCCTCCTGATCTCTCCATTCCTGCTGATTGCATGGCCATCTTCCCAGGCACCAAGATTCACAACTTTGGCATCATCCCTCACTCTTTTTTCTCTTATCCTTCATACCCAAGTTTTAGCTAAATTCTATAAATTCTACATTTGTAATATATTTCCAAATCATTATCTCATTTCTGCTGGCACTTTCACTTTCTTAAATGAGTCCTGATAGCCTATATTTTATGATATTGAAAGGCCTCCTATGAGTCTCAGCCCTGAGAATCTCTCCCAGTTCTACTCCATTTTACAATATGCTCTTCCTGATTACAATTCTCATTAAGTTACTTACCTGCTCAAAACATTAAGTGGCTCACCATTATCTAGACCAGCCCACCTTCCCTGGTGTTCTTAGGTCCCTATGAAACAACCCATATATATGCTATGTTTCCAGCAGTATTTCCCACCTGCCCTTCTTAATTACTACTTTCCTCCAGCCCAGTTAGATTATTTGTGCATTCTGATACACATTCTAGTATTTCTGTTATCATGATTTATTCGTATTTTCTTCTGCTTTGAATCCTTTCCTTTATCTCTAATGAAATCTTCACTTCCACCACACATACCACTAACTCACCTCTCCCAAACTTCTCAAAACATCCACAATATTTTTGCAGTATTTTTAATATTTTACTTTTAAATCTGACCATTTGGAATCCATATGAACAGCAAGTCACTAAGGGCAGGATCTGTAAATGATGCTATTTGTATCCACTATTACACCCAGTTCAGGGGTTTACATATGCTGCATCATCAACAACTTATTGTGATTGTCAAAGTAGTTGTGAAATGCCCTTCTTGACTTTGATCCTATAAGCTTCACTTAAATTGCCAGTTCAGGATCTTCTTCCCCTAGACAACAATGTAGCATTATTGGAATATTACAGGGTCTTTGCATGGTCTGCTGAAAGTTCCTTAAAAATAAGTAGAGTGATGTTGCCAGCAAAATGCAGTCAACAAACCTAGCTCACGAAAGCACAAACTCAGGAGAGGATAATGCAAGAATCAAAGAAATCCCAAATCATCTTTGCAAAAATCTCCTTTTTCACAGCTCTCAGCTCTAAACACAGCTTTATTAATGGGTGGCATGAGCAAACAGAATTTGACAAAAGCCTCTGAAACTTAGTTTCTTGTTAACTAAATTTATCAGAGTGACAATTTATGTCCTGTGCGTTAAATTATTTTCATTGTTGTTTAAGCTTCTGTTTACAGAGGTTTTGTTCCACCACCACATCAAAATCTAGGGGGATCATAAAGCAGGGAATAAAGAAGACTATATTTTCTCTGCCTTTCCAGTTGCACTTGCAGAGTGTGAGGTCTATTTAAGAATTCCCAAATTGGGAAGTTAGAATGCAGTTCTTTCTGGGCACCTCCCCATACCTTCAGAGCTGAACTCCCAGGTCTTATGTTCGGATACATTACCTTACAAATTAGTCCAACCATCTCATCACCATGTTTGCAGGTTTAATTCCTTCTTTGGAACTTGGATTAAAAATACATTTTAGTTTTTTCCAACACAGTTACCAAATTTACTGCTCTCCTTTCCTTCACATCTGACTCTAAGCCAAGCCAAAGGCAGAGCACTCCCTCCCTGCTGATGTTCCCCATCACCCATCAGGCTTTGCTGATGCAACCCAGTGCCATCAGCTGTCTTCAGGGAGCATGGGTGGCAAACAGACGTGAGCCATGAGTGAGTGGAAGAACTGGGTAAGCCTGCATCTTGTGTAAGGAACGTGCAAGGGCATGTTTGCCAGATCTCCTGGGTGCTTTATGCGGATGGTTTCAGTCTCCTCTTCAGGAAAAAGAATTCACGTTCTGTTTTCACTCTTCCTTTCAACAACTATTTTGAAGGTTTTTCTTTTTTGTGTGTGCACGTAAGTTTAAGTTACATGCACTTTTTAAGATCATGGTTATAGGTCCCTCCAAAAAAGCTGTCTGTAACAGGGAGAGAAGTTACAGTCAACTGGGCTAACTTCTTTTCTCCAAATTCACACAGACATCTTGTCCTTAGGAAAAAAAAAACAATTAAGCAAAAGTCAAAATAAGCTTCTGTTTGATTTACTTCAATAATTGTTCCATTTCCATTTTAATTTTCCTAGTAAAACCTTAGCGCTAATGTGACTCTTCTTGAATTTCCTACATGCTAGCACATTTATGTTATTTGTTTACAAATTTCCCTTCCGAATTTTATACTTCAGTGATAAAAATTAAACGCTACTTATAAAGGGTATGTTATAATATAAGGTTTTATTTGCACATTTGGTATGTGTCAGTGTTATTTCTGTTCCGGGGTTACTTGTAACAGGCTGTTGGCTACACAGCTGAGAGCCGTATCAGGGTCACTTTTGGCCTCGTGGAAGGAACAGAGCAGCTAGATACTCTATGCGGGCATGCAAGAGGTCATGCAAGAGGTCATGCAAGAGGTCATGCAAGAGGTCATTCAAAGCATGTGACCTCTATTTGTTTCACAGATTTTTGTCACGCTGAACCTCACCCTTGGAAATAAGGAATAAGGGACTTCTGTTTTATTTATTAAAGCAATTGCCCCTCTGTTATGCAGAGTTCTGGGAAGGAGTGGGCAAATTTGTGCAAAGAGCCAATGATTTTTCTGAAATAGAAAGGGCCACAGTTCCCTTCCCTGCCCCCAACTTCCTCTCCATAAAAGTCAAGGTAGATCTGGGTGACTTTAAGAAGCAGTGATGAACAGATTTTTAGAACAGGGTTAAAATGAGGGTGGACAGTGAAGGGAGAGCAAGTGGGGCCAGGGCTGAATCACAATCTCATCTGCACCTCTTAGTCACAAGATGTGGTGGTCGTGAAAGTGTGCCTGGTGGACAGCCTCCACCTTTGGGAGTGTAATCAACTGAGGCCCCAGCGACCCAGACTCTGAAACCCATCCCTGCATTTGTGCAAAGCCAATACCTTCGCTGCTAGCTGCTAATTACCTGTTTCTGGAAAACATCAGACCCTTTTTTTGGCTGATTTTGGCTCAAGCACTCCCCTCAATCTTTGCCAGACTTTCCTTAGAACATACAGCCATCTAGAAGACTTGCATCCAATCTGATTTCCCTCTCTCCTTTTCTTGCTGACTAGCCTCAAATTCTGATGACTCTCCCAGCTCTCTCCCATTTCCCTTTCTACAGGCATTGCCCCCTAATAAAATCCCTGCATGTTTAATTCTTTCTTGACATCTGCCTCTTGACAGGCCCAGATTAACAGCATAGAGGCCTAATCCCATCTTGACCTACCTTTCTGGGAACTACTGTGTCCCAAGAGCTATGAGATTGAGCTTTTTGAAATTGCCAATATTTAACCATTTGTGACCTACAAGAATGTCAATCTTATGTGATCCAACCTAAGAGTAGTACAAAATGTTGGTGGAGCTGAAACATTGGAAGTTTAGCCTTCCAAAGCATAATGATTCTTCTAGCTTGACATAGGGCGCAGCGCTCCATTATATTTGAGATGGCTGGAGCCGAGGCAGCTGCTACAATCCTTGGGCTCAGGACAACTTTGCTCCTTCCTGTTGGCCATGTTTCCCTGAGAAGACAGCGTGGCTGCCCTCAATCAGCCTCAGCCATGGGCCCACCTCCTTTTCAGGCCAGCTTTCCATCATCGCTCACCTGTAAGATGATGAGCACCAAAACTTGTTCTGATGCAGCTCCCCTGCTGCAGCCTTTACCCATGAAAACATTCTGGCTCCAGAATTGATAGAATTTTGACCCTAAAGGCACCAGTAAGCGTGTGGAGAACTCTTGTTTAAAATCAGAGGTGCCTTAGAAAGTGGGAGGTCCAGCTTTCCAGCACCTAGCAGGACACCATGCTAGAGCTCAGGATGATCGCTGCACAGGGAACTCCACCCCATCTTCTGCGTTTCTAGTGCAGTCCACGAAGGCAGCTTCTACCCAGGAGGCAGGGATTCTCTGACAGAGTCAGCATGCTGAGCTAGGATTGAATCAGAGAGCTTTCTTCTTCTCCTTACACCACTGAAAAATGAACAGGGGCTCTCAGAAGCAGAAAAGAGTAATAATGGGGCCTTGGAGGGAATGAACTGGACTCACTGCTCATGTTGGCCATGGTAGACCACTCTAGCCTCATAATGGCATGCCATTTGCCCCTCAAATTCAATACTCCAGCTATACACAGTAAAAATGTTAATAAAAAATTACTTTTTGATAGAGAAGCTAATTTTCACAATGATTAAACCTAACTCAAATTATAGGTTAAAGTATGAAGACTTGAGGGGACCACGGGGGAAAATGGGATAACTGTAATAGCATAATCAATCAAATATGCTTAAAAATATATAAATTTTTTCTAAACTATATAGCAATATAACTTTTATTCTCAAATACTATAAGAGTCTTGTTTTCCCTTAATAATTTCCTTTTTTATTAAAGGAAAAATTAACTTTACATGCAATTGATTTGACAGCTTTAATATGAATAATATTCTCCACTTATTGAGTACTTACACTATGTAAAAATAAAGTCAGGAACTATTGGATATTTGAATTCTGCCACTGATACTGACTCAAGCTGTGGAATGGATAGAATAAAATCATTGTTGCTTTTTGTATAATGTATTTTTCTATGCAATTTAAAAAGCTGATATATTTTATATTTCACTTTACATAACCATTTCTCTAATAATCATAAATATTTCATCAATGTCATTTTGAACACTGTACAACTTTCCATTGTATGACATTATAATATATTTAATTCTTTCTAATTTTTGAGCACAAATTGTTTCAAAAGTTTTTCCCCTTTACACATATATAAAAGATTGTGTGTGTGCATGTGTGTTTTGTTTAAATTTATTCTTAAGAGTAAAGCTACTGAGTTAAAATTATTAACATTTTTAAGCTTTTCATATGCATTTTAAAATTTATTTTACTTCTAATAGCAATACATGAAAGTTCCCATTGGAGACCTTGAATAATATTGAAGAAAGATATGGATGATCACAGGATATTCTTAGTTTAAACATCTTTTGATGTGAACTGAAAAAATGTTATCACTTAAATTTGCATTCTCATACTAATGATATTAAATATTTTCATCAAGTTATTAAATAATCTGTACCTCTATGCTTTAGTGTAACTTCAAAGTTCTTATTTTAAAGCCTCAAAGTCATCTCTGTGATCTTTCTGAAATTTTTCTTCAATTACTTAAATGGACAGATTTTAAATAGGGCTTTTAACCATTCTATATTGCTCAACTCATTTGCTTCAGCCTAAGTGCTGTAGTAAACTTTACATTAATATGTAAACAGATATATTTATATAGCTATATGTGTTTGTATGTGTGTTTACACATTTATACATGTATTGTCAATGAACATCAGCAAGCTAATCTTCAGTCTCAAATCATGAGAATAACTGATTCAACACAATCATAAACTAACTCATGACTAAATTCCTTTTTCTTCAAATTACTATTATTCTTGTTACATCTCACATTTTCCAGTTAGTTTCAAGAGTTTCTTAAGTCATTATTACCAACTATGGTAAAAAAAAATATCCCCAAGTATAAGAATTAATAGCCCATTTGATTCAAGTGGGTTTCTTAATATTTTCTCCATAATGATATATGTCTTAGTGTAGAGAATTTGATACAGTACTTTTTTTTTCTTTTAGATTAACTAGCATAGTTCACTCTCTCCAGACTGTGGATTGGAAGTTGGATGAAACACTATAAATTAGTGTGGAAAATAATTTTGCCAAATTTTATTCCCAATCAGTCTCCATCAAAACTTATCCTTTTGCTTTTTCAATGTATTTATGTGCCTTTTTTAAAGTTTTTAAAAGTTTATTTATTTTAAAGCCTCAATGGGTTTCTTGGATGCCAAATCACTTTTTAAAAATTTTGATATGAACTAAAATGAATTAAAAACACATGGAATCAATGTTCTCTAAAATATGTGTGTTTTTAAAGTTTGGAGAAAGGGGGTGAGAAGAGGTGCTTGGCAGACTGTTTGGGTTTTAGTAAATCCAAAATTTTTGAAAAATTGTTCCAGATGTTTGATGAACAGCCTGGTGCCCCTAAATTTCACCCAAACCTGCCATAAATAAAGATAATTATAAACAGCAATAAACTGAGATTAAGGCAGCATGTAATGTGATGCCATAAGAATCGGAATGAACTGACCTGCATTAAATCACAGATAATAGTGGATGTGTTGCAAACACCATCAAGAAAAGTGTAGTTTTACTGTACGTCTACACAAAGGGATAGGAAAATAAAAACAGAACTATTTCACATACAAAAACCCGATCACATTCTGGCATTTTATCCTGATGTTCAGAAGCTCTCATTATCTTCCCAATGGTTTTTAACACAGAATGATAAGTCACTCATCAAGGGTGTTTGGAAACTTGTGGGACGGTTTTGGTCACCACATGACTGGGAAGAGCTACTGGGAAGAGCCCCAGTGGCCAAGGATGATTAATAACTTGTAACTTCCATAAAATAAGGACTGTTCACACAAGTAACCATCACGTCCCTCCAGTCTCACCCTCTGTCTCTGGTCTCTCGGCTCCAGTCTCACTAACCTTCCAATACCATCCCTCACAAATCACAGCCATCGTGTCTTTGTCTTTCTTCTACTGTTTCTTCACTTATAATTTCTTATCTCTCTTCCTCACCAACCCACATTTACTATTTTCTTCAAAAAAGACTCTTGCCTACCTCAGGTCTTTCCCCAAGGACCAACTTCCATGGTGAACTTTTCTCTTCTCTTGATGAATTTTGATAGCTTCATTATTTTATATTTATTTCCCCAATTACATCTACTACAGCATAATACAAATTATGTATACACCAAAGCTAATTAATTAACCACTGCTGAACTTTTTTTATTAAGGTGTTTGTGGCCATGTAGACTCATCCATAGTGGAAACTTCCTTAGTTGGCTTCATTGAGAGGATCTTGTCATGTGTGTGTATATGCACATACATGTGTATGAACAATAATATGGGTACAAATTACACGTAGATATAGGTGTATATTAGATACACTCCTATCAACATACAAAACATTGTCTTCTCATTTAAGGATGACACTGTTTGGGTCCTTTGGCTCAAAAAGATTGGGTGAGAATTTGACCTGTTGATTCTATTTCTTAATCACTCACTCATGATTCCGCCAGTTTCCCGTTTTAGTTGCACTAGAGCACTGAGGAATCATTAAAGGCTTAAAGTGTAGCCAGAAAGAGTCAACTTGGAAAAATATAATCTAATATTTCTGGGAGGAAATAATTCCCACAGACATTATTGGAAGATATAAACTATACATCTGGACTGTGGTAATGCCTCAAGATGACTAAGGAGAGTTTCCTCTTTCAAGCCAGTGGGAAATGTATTCAATGCTTCAGAACAGCCCTTCACTGCCTTCATGTAAGAATAGTTAGGGGCTCGGATTAAAAGAAAAAAAAAGAATAGCTTCTACTTTATTTAGGGTTGATATCACTTTGTGGTGATATTTAATACAAGCAAACTTTGTCTTATGAATGTGTGACTGTAGGCTGACCTTTTCCCAAGCCCTGGAGGCTCCCCTTCCCTCTGGATGCCTGCCAAAGCGTCTCCTGGCCACTGGTGGCTGTGACCAAGAACAGCCCCCCAGTCCCTTGCAGCTTCAACCCACCTAAATATAGCCCTAAAGTGGCACGGGATTAAGAGGTCAAAAGATTCAAGGTTTAGCCTCACAGTGCAAAGGGGATGAAGGATACATTTTGTGGACAAAAGAAAGTTTTACCACTAATACTTTCTCCAGTCTCTGTGTGAAATAATCAACTATGGAAACTGGTAAAATAACCTTTTATCAACAAAAATTCCAAAAATGATACCATTGCTTTTTCCTGACTATGAAAGCAAGACATTCATTCTCTTAAAATAGGAACTGTGTAAAGATTAAAAAACAACTAGAAAATTATCTCTAGTTCTATTATGTAGAAATTACCAGTTAAACTCTGGTGAACATTTACCTAGATTTTATATTTGTATATATGCATTCACATGTATTTGTTCAAGTATGTTCCAAAGTGAGATTATAAAGCATGCATACTGTCTTTAACACTTTACTTAATATATTGACATGTTTCCATGCCCAACACAAAGAAGATATAACTATATAAATGTTTTAAAGCTGCTAGAATTCCACTGTGTTGACGCATCATGGTTTACTGAGCATTGCCCTGTTGTCTGACATTTATATTGTTCTCTGTATTTCACTATTACATGCAGCACCATGATTAACATAGTTATACATACATTTTGAACATTTTTCTGATCACTTATTTTCAAAACGTAAATTCTAAAAGTAGAACTACTGACCCTTGTTAGAGCAGAGAAATAAGTTTAATTTACATTGCCAATTTCTTCACTTTCCCCAAAATACCATACCAATTTAAATTCTGAGTTTAAAATAAATAATTTGATTCTTTTGGAATATGATCCACTCCCAATTTTGAAGCTGCCTGTACAACTATTTTAGTTGTTTAAAACTGTGTGACTTTTAAATTGTGTTCTGATTTGTTTTCTCAAGGACCAAGGACCTCAAGAGGAGGCAGTGAGTGTGGGGGGGGGTCACTTTTTTCTTTTTTAAGATTTGAACTAATACAGAGCTTCAACTTTTACAGATTTGTAAAAGATTGCTTCTGAGCAAGGTTTAATAAAAGAGTTCAAAGACCTTTGGTTAAAAATATCTTTTCTCACAGTGCCAAGGAGAAAAAGTAGTTACTGTTCTATACCACTGTCTGACAAAGAGGTCCCCAAAGAATAACATTTCACCATATTTTTAGGGTAAAAGAAAAATTTCTCTAGGTGTCTGTACATTTGAACTGTTAGTCTTTAATAAGCAGTCACTTTTACAGACAGTTGGAGGTATTTAACTAAATTTTAACCCATAATTAAGTTGACTCAGGGTATTAAGAGGAAAAAACCCTATGGGGTTTATGCACGAAATGAGATAGGCTTGCCATTCTCATTAATGTAGTTTTGATAATACTAACAAGGTAATGGGAAATGTGAGATTCAGTTGTTTCACTGCAAAACATTAAAAAGTCTATCGTGGTGAGGAATTTTAAAGTACAGCTTTTCACAGAGATCAAGACAAGACAACAAGGGAAGCATACATTTGCTTTCTCAACCATCGGGAACAGGACCAAGCCTTCTGAGTGGAACAGGGAAAGGGAGCAGAGCCAAATGCAAAGGAACCCAGGCCATAAGACAAGAGGTCACTCCTAAGGTCTGATAGAAAAGCAGAAGCTCAGAGTATTTGATGTGGTACCAGGAGCTGGAACAAAAAAATCACACCACCACTCAGACTGCCAGTGGCATGAGAGTTCGGCTGGGGGACAGTCTCCAGGGAGACTTAAGCGAGCATTTAAAAACATGTACTAGTAGGGCTGGGGAGAGCCACATGTTTAGGGTCCATAGGAAACACTCTGGTCTCGTTCCAGCTCCACTTAATATTTAGAGCCATGATGAATTTGGAAAAAGAAAAGGAGAAAGTGCATGGTCCCTTTGTCGAAAAAGGAGGTGGTGCTGAACAGCCTGTGGACTCTGGAATGAGAAAATAACCCTAGAAATATTTCATTTGCATTTCACAGTGCGTTTCATATTCAACAAAGCATAAAACATAGTGTGATAATGTAACATCACGTAGAACCAAAATCCCTATACTTCCCAAACTGAGACTCTCATTGAGTAAAATTATTCAAAAATCAATAGAGACAAAATCATTAGCTCCTAGGCTCTGTAGTCTGACAATTCCTCACCTTCTCTGGATGTTAATTTTCTCACCTCTGAAACTAGGGAGTTGGATGTCTAAGGAATCTTCCAATTCCATCATTGTCTAATTCTATAATTCTTAAAATTATTCAAATAAAATAAAATTGGAATTTTTTTCCCTCACAGAATTACTTCAAATCCCATAAGAGGAAATGTAATTCCCATATAGCTTCTGGAACTAGAATCAGTCCCAGCTCCGCCCTCTGCCCCTAAGACACAACCACCAGCAGCTGTCAAAGCTACACAAATGGCAGGGCTCCAAGGGGCTTTTTTCTAGCACAGGAGTAAGAATATTTAAAAGCATCTGGTTAGTGTTGCAGTCACTTCCCGGAGTCTCATACCACTTCCTCACAGCAGCTAATAAGCATCCAGGATATTCCCCCCACACTATCCCCCACACTCCAACCCCAGTCCCCCACCAATCTCCACTCCCCCAACCCCCATCACATCCTGGGCTTCATGGACTCTGATGGGCTGAGCAGGAAATCTTTGGCAGGTGACAAGTGGTGATGCTGTTTACCACATACACATTTTAACAACTACAAGAATTTTTTTAATGCTTAAGTCTAATCCAGGAAGAAATGTTCAATGTTAATACTTCAGGAAATCAGCAAATATTTGATTACCAGTTGAATTATGAAGGCATCTCCCAGTCTGCATTCACGTGCTTAGCGACTTATGTCATTTCATCAAAGTCAATCTCATAATCTTTGTGTAGACTATTGAAGAGATTCATTTCCCTGGAAACTGAAAGTCATTGACTTAAAAATGATTTAGTCATTATACAGCCAAAGGGAATCGAAAAGCAAGACCGTAGGGTGTTTGAGAAACACATTTTACTGGTTTAGAAAAAAGTTAAATCAACACTGTCCCAAAAGTTATTTAAAGGGACTTTAAATCTATCCGGGAAAATGAAGAGAGGCCTAGGTTATATCTGGAAAGTTCTTCCTACTGACTTTCTCATTATGTCTGCAAAGCTGGCTATTAACACATAAAATCATTTCTTCCCAAGGTTAGGAAGTAGAAGGACAATGTAATATAACCCTTCTGTATCCTCCTTTTACTAGTTTCCCTTGCTCTCTCCACCAGACTCTACCCAGGACATATCCATGTCCTTCTCTCATTTCTTTAAAGCCTAAGAAAGGGGATAATGGGGGAAGGCCAATCAAGGAGCATGTATAAAGGACACATGGACAAAGCCAAAGGGGGCAGGTTCGAGGGTGGGAGGTGGGGATAGGTGGGGTGGGGGATGTGGTAGGGTGAAAATGGAGACAACTGTACTTGAACAATAAGAAAGAAAGAAAGAAAGAAAGAAAGAAAGAAAGAAAGAAAGAAAGAAAGAAAGAAAGAAAGAAAGAAAGAAAGAAAGAAAAGTTCAAAGAAACTAGGAAGTGAAAAATAGCCAAAAAGGGAGAGAGTAACTTAAATTTTCAAGTGGAAAATAAATATAGAGAAATTTTTTTAAAAGCATAAGAAAGGATTATATCAACTCATTCACAGTGACACAGAAATGACAAATGATGTACATGTGTTTCTCTGCTCCTTGTCTCTCAGTAAGAAACCAAATGATAACAATAGGGATGAAAGGGGAATGGTAGAATGGAAGGCATCAGCCAATCAGAAACAGGAAATCTGGGAAGAAATGAACATTCTCGCAAGTCTACACATTTTAATCATATAAGTAATCAACTATCTGTCCTAAGTACAAAATGTTCTTGTTTATGGTATCAATAATGTTTTATTTTTACCAACCTACAAGAAAAATCAGTGACAGTGGCAGAACCAACTTTGAAACCTATGAGTTACCACGTCACTGCTAATGTTCAAAAGTTTTGACCACAGTACATCTTAAAGCAAAAATGTTAAAAGGAAAAGAGAAATTTAAGTTCCCCCACTTTACCTACCAACTGGAGCCATAGGGAAATCTACTGAGTGTAGTAAATTTCCTTAAACATCCAAAGTAATAATAAAATATAAAGAATGTAGTGATAATTAAATTGTATTAGTCATCTGTATGACTCATACAAGAATTTGTATGTTTATCAAAAATTTTAATTGAATACAAAGACCAAAAAGTTATTTTAGTACAAGAATTTTCAGAATGACTCAGGGAAGCAATTCCCATGTACCTCTCTATCACCCTGGTATGAGGTCTGGTCTCCAGAGAGAAGCACATAAACAATACAAATAAACATGACTGCCTAGTCACATGTCAGCATTCATTCTCTATGGAAAAGATTTAATTACATTGAATAGTCATAAGCAGTACCTTCAGTTTTTGTTACAGTTTTCCTTGAGTCATGTTTTTAATTATTCTTAAATATTTTAGAGAATGCTTAATGATTTTTAGTGCATTGAAGTTAGAAAAAACAATATAACTACTTAATAAATATAGAAAATACCAAATATCATCTTTTTCATTTATGTGTTTTATCTAAGTATTTTATCTTATTTTCATAACCATATACAACCATTTGCCCCTTTGCTAACTCTTACACAGCTGAATTTATTCTTTTCAAGCAGTGCCTTTATCACTTAAAATCTGTACAAGAAGTTGGTTTATCTCGATAGTATTTCATTTTGATTTTCCTTTCTTAAAAAGTCATTAGAAGTTAACAACTTAATTTTTATAAATTGATAGCAGTGTTTCATCATATTAGAGATGCTTTCCCACAGGGAAAGGAAACAAACTTGGACCCAACTCACCTAAAATATTATAGAGGAAGAAACATATTTTCTAAAGAATGTGTTAAATCATTATTACTTCATAGAAAAACAAAACAATTTTTCTCACCTAATATTTTAATTCCAATAATGTACAGCAACTCAGTTCAATAACTGAAATGTCAATGATTGTCAAGGATGTTTGGGAAAAGAAAGGCCTAGTTTAAACAAAATAGAGGAATCTTGAGTGCTAAAAACACCTTTATATAGTTTCCAACAACTATCTTTTTTGTACTTACTGGCCTCTTTCCATACAGCTTTACTACATATGGTGAGGCCATAGGGAAAATGCAGGGTTTTGGTTTTGCATTCGTAAGAGAAATGTACCTAAGTTAAGTTAAACCTTCTGGCTCTTCAGCTGTGTTGCCCAAAGTGGTTTCATCTTGACCTTAGAGTTAACTCAAAAGTCTATAAGAGGGAGAAAAGAGCCTGATATTTTAAAATGTAACAGAGTGGAATGGAAAAAAAAATGAATAGAGAGGGAGATGCAACCAGCCCGGCTGGTGGAAATGATGATCACCTGACTACTAATTAGCACATGTAACATCTAGTGCAACTCCCAGGTGATTCAAAAACAGTATGGTGACCCTGCAGAAGCTATTTCAAGTGTACAGATTAAAACTTTTAATGTATAAATCACATCCCAGATTATAATTTTAACATAAAAAATCGGCTTATTTAACACATGATCTATACTGCACGTAATTATTTTCATCTCCAAAAGAAATTCGAAATCATCACAAATTCTGGATGAATTAATTCATTTATTTAAAATATAAGATCAAGGAAAAAATCAAAAGATACCTTGAAACAAATGAAAATGAGAACACGACAATCCAAAATCCATCAGATACAGCAAAAGCAGTCCTAAACAGGAAAATTCATAGCATTACAGGCCTACCTCAAGAAACAACAAAAATCTCAAATAAACAATCTAACTTTACACCTAATGGTACTAGAAAATGAACAAAAAAAAACAAAACAAAAAATAAGAAGAAGAAAGGATATAATAAAGATCAGAGCACAAAGAAACAAAATAGAGTCTAAAAAAAAAATACCAATACAAAAGACCAATGAAACCAAGAGCTACTTCTTTGAAAAGATAGACAAGGTTGACAGACCTTCAACCAGATTCATTAAGAAAAAAAGAGAGAAAACTCAAATAAATTAAATCAGTATAAATAGGTAGCTACAGAATAGTCATATGGATATACAGTACAGTATAGGGAATAGAGTAGCCAAAGAACATAGTGCATGACCCATGGACATGAACAATTATGTGGGGGTTGCCTGAGGGATTGGAGGACGGGCTGAATGGAGGGCAGCAAAGGGGAAAATTTCAGATAACTGTAATAGAATAAAGAAAAAATATAATTTTTAAAAATAAATGAAAGAGGACAAGTAAAAACTGACACCAAAGAAACACAAAGGATTGTAAGAAAATATTATGAACAACTACATGCAAACAAATTGGACAATCTAGATGAAATGGATAAATTTTTAGAAACATACAAACTTCCAAAATTGAATTAGGAAAGATCAGAGAATCTCAATAGACCAATTACAACTAATGAAATTGAAGCAATAATCAAAAAACTCTCAAGAAACCAGAGTCCTGGACTGGATGGCTACACAGGAGAAACTTGCCAAACATTCAAAGAAGATCTAATACCTATCCTTATCAAAATGTTTAAAAAATATCAAGAGGAGGAAAGATTCCCAAGTTCATTTTATGAGGTCAGCATTATCCTAATTCCAAAACCAGATAAAGGCACTACAAAGAAAATTATAGAAAAAAAATCTCTGATAAACATAGATGCTTAAATCTTTAACAAACTATTAGCAAGCCAGATCCAGCAATACATGAAAAAGATCATATACCATAAGCAAGTGGGATTTATATGGGGCATGTAAAATTGGTGCAATATCTGCAAATCAATAAATGTGATACACCACATAAAATGAAGGATGAAAACCACATGATTATATTTATCAATAGATGCAGAAAAAGCATTTGATGAAATCCAGCACCCATTTATAATGAAACTCTCAACAAAGTGGGAATAGAGGGATCATATGTCAACATAATAAAGGCCACATATGACAAAACCACAGCCAACATCATACTCAGGCAAAAACTACAAGCATTTCCCTTAAAATTGGGAACAAGACAGGGATGCCCACTTTTATTACTTTTATTGAACATAGTACTGTTAAGTCCTAACCACAGCAATCAGATAAGAAGAAGAAATAAAAGGCATCCAATTTAGAGAGTAAGAAGTAAAACTGTCATAATTTGCAGATGATGTGATACTGTACATAGAAAACCCTAAAGGCTTCACAAAAAAAACTACTAGAACTGATAAATAAATTCAGTAAAGTAGCGAGATAAAAAATAAATACCTAGAAATCACTTGCAATTTTATACATCAACAATAAACTATTAGAAGATAGTTCATTATTGGCAAATTGGTATTGGAAACTAAGAAAACAATCCCATTCATAATTGCATCAAAAATTACCTAACAATAAATTTAACCAAGGATATAAAAGACCTAAATTCAGGAAATTATAAAACACTGGAGAAAGAAACTGAAGAAGTCACAAATAAGTGGAAGCATATACCTGTTCATGGATAGGAAGAATTAACATCATTAAAATGTCCATGCCACCCAAAGCAATCTATAGATTCAATAAAATTCCTAACAAGATACCAATGGCATATTTTATAAAAATAAAACAAACATTCCAAAAATTTATATGGAACCATAAAAGATCCCAAATAGCCACAGGAATCTTAAGAAAGAAGAACAAAGTTGGAAGGCATGCTCCCTGATATCAAACTATACTATAAGGCCATAGTAATCAAAACAGTATGGTACTGACATAAAAACAGACATATGGATGAATAAAATAGAACAGACAGCCCAAAAATAAACCCATGTCTTTAGTCACTTAACATTTGACAAATGAGACAAGAACATACAATGAGGTAAAGCTGGTCTAGTCAATAAATGGTATTAGGAAAATTGGACAAATATGTGCAAAGAAATGAAACTAGACCACTTCTTACACTATATGCAGGAATTAATCCAAATGGTTTAAAGACTTAAATGTTAGATGTGAAACCATAAATATCCTAGAAGAAAATGTAGGCAGTAAAATCTTGAATGTTTCTTGTAGCAATTTTTTAAATATGTTTCCTTGAGCAAGGGAAACTAAAGAAAAATTAAACAAATGGGACTACATCAAACTAAAAAGTTTTTGCACAGCAAAGGAAAACATCAACAAAATGAAAAGACAACCCACTGAATGTGAGAACATATTTGCCAATGATACATCTAATAATGGGTTAATACCCAAAATCTATAAAGAAATCATAACTCAACACCAGAAGAAAAAAAACAACAACCCAATTTAGAAATGGACAGATGACCTAAATAGACACTTCTCCAAAGAGGACACACAGATGGCCATAGATATATGAAAAGATGCTCAGTGTCACTAATCATTAGAGAAATGCAAATTAAAACCACAATGAGATATCACCTCATATTTTTCAGAATGGTTATCATCAGTGAATCAACAAACAAGTGGTGAAGATGTGGAGAAAAGGAAATCCTTTTGCACTGTTGGTGGGAATGCAGACTGGTGCAGCTATTGTGGAAAGCAGTATGGAGATAGTTCAAAAAATTAAAAATGCAACTGCTTTATGGCCCAGTGATTACACTTCTGAGAATATATCCAAAAAAACATAAAACATTAATTTGAAAGAATTTATGCACCCCTATGTTCATTGCAGCTGTTTACAATAGCCAAGATTTGGAAGCAGCCCAAGTGCCCATCAGTAGATGAGTGGGTAAAAAAGCTGTGGTACCAAAAAAAAAAAAAAAAAAAAAAAAAGGCTGTGGTACATTTACACAATGGAATACTAATAGGACATAAAAAAGGATATCTTACCTTTTGCAACATCGTGGATGGATATGAAAAGTATCACACTACGTGAAAGAAGTCAATGGGAGAAAGACAAATACTAAATGATTTCACTTATATGTGGAATCTAATGAACAAAATAAACTAACAAAATAGAAACAGACTCAGATACAGAGAACATACTGACTGCTATAAGAGGGGAGGGGGCAAGACAGGTAAAGGAATTAAGTAAAAAACAAACAAACAAAAATCTCATTGACACAGACAACAGCATGGCAATTACCACAGGGAAAAAGGAATTGGGGAAATAGAATTGGATAGAGTGGCAAGAAGACTTCATTTTGAGTGGTGAAAACACAATACAATATACAGATGATGTATTATACAATTGGATACCTAAACCTATATAATCTTATCAATCAATGTTACTCCAATAAATTCAATGAAAACTTAAAAAGTTAAAATGAAACAGACAGGTTAGGCATTGTAATAAGTATTGTACTGATCACTGACTCCTAGTTCCCTCCACTTCTGCGGTTGTACTCCCTGCCCTTTTGAAGTTTAGCAGGTCATGTGACTAGCTCTGGAAAATTGTGAATATGAGTAACTCTCCAGCTTTTCCAGCCTGTGAAGATAGAAATTCCTTCAGTTGGAATTCTTGACTGACTCAAGTAAGCCTCCCCTCCCTCAGCCTTGGTTGGACATAGAACATGAAGAAGAAGTAAATCTTTGTTGTTTTAATATGCTCATATTTGAAGGCTATTTCTTACTATATTATCATTTTACCTCTACTGACTACTACAGAAAAATAAAATGAGAAAACTTGCTTTGAATGTATCAGTACCTCCTTCCTGAAATGTGGTAGTAATAATTGTTGTTTTGCTATTGCTATCTGCTAAGACTAATACTCTGTTAAATCTAATTGGTACTCACAATGCAAAAAGTCTTTGTTACAGAATGTTCGAGAATTGATCATTATTTTTTATAATAATTGACTCGCATATAGTAGATTATCAGTAAGAATGTAATAAGTGAATTTAGAAAGTTGTCTAACCAAAGAACAGATATTTATCTGGGCAAATATGTCCAGGTTCATGTGTACACTGAGTCTTTAATTATAACATAGAGTATAACTTACATTCAAATTGACTTAATCTCTAAGAAAATCAACCATACATTTCTATTTTAGCTACAATAATTAAAGTACATGTGAATTATTTTCTGCAGCAACAAAGCAACTTTGGAAGTTGACTACCCTGATTTAAATCCTGATTTTACCTCTTACTCTGTGCATGTCCTTGGGCAATTACCTCATCAGGCTGAATCTCAGCTATTTTATGAAATCAGAGAGATATAAAAATAATATGCTTTGAAGTTATATGTAAAATATTGAGCCTATCACCTGACATATCATGTGCTCTTGATAATATTAGTTACATCCTCTTTTAAATGTCAATGTGGAATCTGACATGGGACTTTCAGTTTAAAATTTATAAAATAATCATGTGAATCCTTATGATTATATTCACAATTGCCAAGTACCAACTATTATTACCACTAATGAAATGCTCTATAAGTTCAGACAGTAAGCAAAACTGATTATTTCTGGAATAATAAGAAATTCACTTTTTATTCTAATAAATAATCTGGCATCCATAGTTACATGATTATCAATAAAATAAGTCTCTGTATTTGAATTCACCTACCAAAGAAAAAATATGATCCAATTTAACAAGGGAAAAGAAGACATAATTTTTTTTAAAAAACTCACTTTTAAACACACTAAGAGACCATTTGGATGCAATATAATTCTTACAAAACAGAATTTTTATGACATAGCCGAATGAGTCTGAAACATATGAATTAAACTTCCCTTAAAAATTATATATGATTAAAAAGTAAATAAATATCTCATTGCGGTTTCAATTTGCATCTCTCCAATGGCTACTAACATTGGGCATTTTTTCATACATCTATGACCCCTCTGTATGTCCTCCTTGGAGAAGTATCTATTCAGATCCTTTGCCCGTTTTTTAATTGGATTGTCTTCCTGGTGTTGAGTCATGTGAGTTCTTTACGTATTTTGGAGATCAAACCTTTGTCCAGGGCATCATTGGCAAAAATGTTCTCCCATACAGTTCCCTTTTCATTTTAATGATGGTTTCTTTAGCTGTCCAGAAGCTTTCTGGTTTTATGTAGTCCCATTTGTTTATTTTTTCCTTTATTTCCCTTGCCCTAGGAAATTTTTTGGCAAAAATATTGCTCTGTGGGATAGCTGAAGCTTTCCTGCCTGTGTTTTCCTCTCTAGGACTTTTGTGGTGTCATGACTTAAATAAGTATTTCATCCATTTTGAGTGTATTCTGGTGGTGTAAGTTGGTGGTTTAGTTTCACTTTTTCACATGTACCAGTCCAGTGGTTATAGTATATTGATATTCTTTAAATAGAAAGAACCATTTTTCCTCTTCATTTAGCAATGTATTCTTTCAAATGGAGAAACATATTCTTACTAAGAAATGCAATGCCAAGTTTTGTATGACATGTGGTCTAACATTTCTAAAACCTACAAGAGGAATAAGTGAGGAAGTGCACACTCTAACCTTCCGTCCTGTTTTCATTGTGAAACCGTCAGTGCACAGTTTGTCAGTCAAGGACAATTTGTACCGGGCAGGATGTTTGCAAGCACTAACCATAGGAGGAATAATCCTGAAATTCAAACTCTTCTCGTGATGTAATGAATAAATGTGATTTCAGACATTTTTTTTTAAAAGTAAATAAATCAAGGGTAAAATACTGGATACAGTGAACTTGAAGTTCGTTAAGTGTCAAATATTTTTAAATAATTTGTGACATTTGTAAACTTAGAAGATTGTGTGCTCATTAAATATTACCTTGGTGTTCATATACATGTTTAAATTACTTCATTTTTACCTCAATCTCAATTTTATAAATTTACGGTTCACTGCTATTTTCGGATTTGATTGTATAGCTATGAAAAGAAATTTAAAACTCCATTTTTTCTCAGTTGAGCAGTTAAAATTGAGAAAACTCATCATAGTAGAAAGTGCTACAAAATAAAACTACTATGTTTTTCAGACTTTAAGACACACTCCTGCACCTCAAATTTGGGAGGAAAAGGGGGTTGCGTCTTATAGTCCAAATGTAGCTTACCTGGCTTGCTGGCAGGGATGGGGGGGCAGCCTATGTTATTTATGTTATTAAATATTTTACCAAATTTTTTGCTTCAAAATTTTTTTCCTATTTTCCTCCTCTAAAACCTAGGTGCATCTTATGGACCAGTGCATTTTACAGTCTGAAAAATTTGGTAAATGACACCCAACAGAAAGACTGCTTTGGCTTATGCAGTTTTGACTAAATCAAAGAATTCAAATACGTAGCCTAGAATCATGGCTGATTTTATTGAATCAAGGTATTTCTTAGAGTTAACCTGAGCTTTATAATATGTCTATCTGCTACCCTCTGCTCTCAACAGTCTCAGCCACACAATACTGTTATTCCAAAACAATACGAATCAACTTGGGAAGTATTGGGCAGGATGTACACACAAGCCTTATATTCAAATAGCATAATTAGCATAGTCTGTACAGAGTTAAGTTTCAATTATGATTTTGTTTCTTTAATTGGTTCTGAGAGGATAAACTCATTTATGATGCTTCATGTCATTAATATATAGAAGAGATCAGTATATTGCATAAACAGCTCTAATAATAATTATTTCTTGGCTCAGAAATGGATATCAATCTCCCACCAGGGAACATTATAAGATGCTGCAATTTTCTCATTTTCCTGGGACCAAGGTCAAGACCCATAGCTAAGGACAGTCAGTACAGGCTACCCCCATCTTCAAGGACCTGCAAGACTCTGATCTCCCTGTAGGGCTTACTAGGAGAAACTAATTCAGAAATAAGTCTTCCCAACAATTCCCTACTTCTCACACACACTTACCACAAAATATAAGAAGGCAACTAGGAGGTAACAGACACCAGCTTGGCAAGAAGCATGAAGGCTAAAATTTTGGGGATACCATTTCTTCAGTTCTGTGACTGAGGGAAAACAAGTGTATCCCTCACCCAAAGGCAAAGCAAGGATTTCAGAGTACAGACAGGAGCCCCAGTTGAATGCTTGGCCAGAAATCTTGCCAAACAATGGAATGACAACATGAAAACACAAAATGGTAGAAGAATGGGGATACCTCAACTCTCAGTTCCAAAGAGGTGTGTCAGGGGATCCCCATATGCCCCAAGCATGAACACTGGCCTAGGAGGGTAGGTGAGCTTAAAGGCCACAGTCCTGTCAAGACCACGATGGTGTACAGGGAAAAGAAAGATACCTGGTACTATCAGCTGGGGGTAATCCAGAAGATGGGAACAAATCTCACGAGGAGTCACCAATGCCTAGCAGTGTTTGTCCAAGGGGCACATTGGAACCATGTAACTAGGCCAGGTCTTTGGGCAATAAATCCAACAGTCCAACTCAGGGGAGAACTCAACCTCATCAAGTCAGAAGATATTTGCCTTTTCCTGTCTCCCCTCCAGCTCTCTTCCTTCCTAGCCCCACCTGAGCCTGCAGTGGGCTCAGGAACAGATGTTTTAAGGAGGTAATCCATCCAAGTATTTGAATTAAAAGGTGTAAATAGTAGAGACCATGACAAGATCATTCTAATAGTGTCTAAAAGTGGCATGAGAAGTTACAGAACACAGCTTAAGCTGTCTTAAGAGTTTCTAGTTGATGGAAAATGTGTAAAGCATGGGATAGGAGGGGGCTGTATTGGGGGAAAGGTAGGATTGTTTTGGTGTGTATCCAAATAAATTAGGCTCCTCAAGAAAGTGTAATGCTGATGGATTTGTTTTCATCTTCAGGTTGACAAATTGCAGAAAAACTAATCCAGAAACATTCAAATTTTAGGGTGCATTAAAATCACCCGAGGCTATTGTTTAAATTGCATTTTTACCCTACACCCAGAGATCCAATTCAATGAGTCTATGGAACATTCCAGGATCTGTACTTTTAAGAATTTGATTATTCAATGCTATAAATTTCACTGTAAGCCTGCTTTCACTGCATCCCACAAATTTTGATTTCTTTGACACATGTTGTTTAGAAGTGCATTGTTTAATCTCCAGCTATTTGGGGACTGTCCAGCTATCTTTCTGTTAATGGTTTCTAATTTAATTCCATCATGGTCTGAGAACACGCACTGTATGATTTATATTCTTTTAGATTTGTTAAGGTGTATTCTGGGGCCCAGAATGTGATTGATCTGCTTTGGTGAATGCTCCATGTGAACTTGAGAAGAATGTGTAATCTGCTAGAGTTAAACATAGTAATGTCAATTATATCTAGTTGATTGAAGGTGTTGTTGATGTCCTTATGAATTTTCTGCCTGCTGGATCTGTCCATTTTTGACAAAGAGGTGTTGAAGTCTCCAAGTATGAATATGAATAGTGGATTTATCTGTTTCTCCTTGCAATGCTATCAGTTTTTGTTTCATGTAATTTGATGTTCTGTTGTTAGGAACATACACATTAAAGATTGTTAGGCCTTCTTGAAGAACTGACTCATTTAGCGTTATGTAATGCCCCTCTTTATCCCTGATAATTTTCCTTGCTCTGAAACATAATTTGATTATTATGCAGCTAGACCAGAAGGCCACACTTGGAAAAACACTAGCATTAGTTTTCAGTGGCTGCTGTAAGAAATTACCACAAACTTAAAGCAATGCAAATTTATTATTTTACAGTCCAATGTGGGTTTCATTGGACTAATATCAAAGTGTCCCCAAGGCTGCATTTTTTTGGAGGCCCTATGGAACAATCTATTTCCTTGCATTTTATAGCTTCTACTCACTGCTAAGAAAGGACCCATTCCATTAGATTGGGTTTACCCAGATAATTCAAGCAATCTCTCCCTCTCAAATCCCTTAATTTAATCACATCTGCAAAGGTGTTTTTTTTGTTTTTTGTTTTTTTTTTTGCCAAGTTAGGCAATATATGGATAGGTCTCAGGGATTAGGGTGTGAACATCTTTGGAGGAAGCCATTATTTTGCCCACCACACTGACCTAATCATACTTGCTTTCTGAAAAAAAAAAAAAAAAAAACTTTCAAAGGTATATTGATAACTCTGGGACCAATTTTTAATGTGTGACATCAGGGAAAGAGCTCAGATTTCTTACCCAGGAGTGGCATTTTAATATGGCAATAGGATATTATAATAAATCTGATAATAATTGCCTTTTTTTCTTCATTCAGGTTTGGCCAGGGTTGGTTATAGTTAATGGTATTGAAGATCACTTCCATTAGCAAGGGTGCTATACAGGTGCGTACAGCCCTAAGGAGGGATTGGGAAGACTGAGGAAGTGCTGATTATTCAGGGCTATTGTTGCCACCATTTGGTTGTTTGGAAGATTGGGAAAAAAAGGCTCTAATCCAGGGGTCCAGAGAAGTTGTAACCAAAAACCACCCAGCTCGGTAACTAAGGGAAGGAGTTACATCAAATATAATATGGAACACAAGTAAGCATTTTGATGCTTCAAGATAATTCCTTTTTGTTGTGAAGGGTCACTTTCCACAGTTACACACAGATCTTAGTGAATTCCTTGCTCTATTGAGCTGATATGGACTGCAAAGGGAAGGAGCTGCTCATTCATTCAATGAGAATTTATCGAGTACCCACATCTGTTAAGTGTTTTCCGTATTAAGGGAGAAAAGTAATTAAATTTGGTCTATAAGATCAGATTACCTAGTTTAACTGAGTTTCATCACGTACTAGTTACCTAAATCTCCGTGCTTGGCACCCCATCTATAAAATAGGACAGCAGTAGTTACTTTGTAGGGTTAGCAGGTAGAATGCTGGGACATGCATGAGATAAAGCAAGTGCTCAAAAGAATGTTAACTTTCATGATTGTTTAAACTACCTGCCAAGTGCTGGAGATACAAAGTAAGAAAGAAAATTCCCGTGCTCAGGGATCACAGTCTGATAGGAGAGACAGGTAATTGTACCAGGGCAGCTCACTTGGTACCATGTAGAGGCAGACACGTGATATTCTAGAAGCACACTGAATGGACACCCAAAGCAGTGTAGGCAGTGGTCAGGAACAGCTTTCCAAACACCTGAGCCATATCCCAGAAAATGAGCAGGAACTCACCAGAGAATGAAGGGAAGGGGTTTCCCAATGAGAACAGCATATGCAAAAGCAATGAGTTGTGATTCAGGATGCTGCATTCAGGATGCCACAAAGTGGGTGCAGTGGGTAAAGGACAAGGAACAAATTGAAAATGGATATTGAGGCTTGAAAGAACTTCATAAGAAGGAAAAAACAATTTGACAAGACAAGTGTCATTATCATCAATAAGAGAACAGCTGAAGAGTTTCCAGAAAAATTTCATCTCCTTTTTTTCTGGCTAAGACTTTAGTTTCAAGGCTATCCAATAAAGTTGTTTGTGTGTAAATGCATCAAGCAATCAACAGATATCGGGAAAAGGATGCTTTGTTTTCTGAAGATTTAGGAACCACCTGTTGAGAAATAAACTGAACTGTATTCATATCTATACTTTTTCTTCCAAGGATGTAATATATTTGGAAAAACATTAAAACAAAGTCAATAGACATAAAAATAGAATCTTATTTATTTTACTCAGTTACAAAAAATGTATCATTCATGGAATAAAGTGTTAAAATTGAACTTTTCCTTTCTCGACTTCTGTGGAAGACCCAAAACTGAACATACAGCACAGAGATTAGTTAAATTATCTAGAACAAGGGTTGACAAACCTTTCTGTAAAGGGACAGATAGAAAACATCTTAGGCTTTGCAAGTCACACACTGTCCCCATCTCCAATTATTATTTTATTATTATTATTATTCCACAAATCTTTAAAAATGATACAAACATTTTCAGCTCAAGGACCATAGAAGAATAGGCTATAGGCCAACCTGTAGGAGAACTGTTCTCAAATCCCAAAGCCCAGCAGACTGGAATCCGAAGTAAAGAACTTCCTCCTTCCACCTCCACCCCCACTTTGGGTAACATGTTAGTGCATGTGTCTGGCTGAGAGCAGGATTATCACAATTCCCCACTTGATCACCATTAGACACCTGGCTTTCTGCAGAGAGGGGCAGGAGAAGGTGAGGAGGCCCTCCCAGAGCATTCGCCACCTGATTTATAAGACTGTTTATTGTGACTATCTCCTATTCTAAGATAAAGGACACTCTGTGGAGACAATATGCAAAAGGGAGGAAAATTTTAACAAGAAGTTTTGCATCTGAGTGCCTATTTTCCGGAAATGATTGGCAAATTTAAGCAGAAGTGGAATTTTGGGGCAGGGGAAAGAAATGTAACCTTGAGCTACAATGGATAATTTTATAAATATATCTCAGTCATTGTGGTGTACCGATAGCAAAAGTTCTAGCAACATCTTGGACCATGGGGACAAGAGCCACACTGGAGAGAGGTGACCCAAGGACCTGAAATGAGCTTGAGTTTCAGAATTCAGAACATGGTGGAGCTGCAACAGCAATAGTCATTTTGCTGCCTCTGGGCTTGATTTTCTTAAATTCAAGACAAGGTTGTTTTGTGATCTATGACACACACAGCTGAAACTAACCCTGACAAATACAACTCTAGAATCTACAGTATCCAGCCAAGGAACAAGCATAATGGCTTCATTCCTACAAAAAAAAATTTGGAAGTGTAACACATTTGTTAACAAAATTTCTCAGCAATAACTTCATTTGCCTTATTTTTTTTTAATTTTATTGTTGTTCAATTACAGTTGTCTACCTTTTCCTCTCACCTCTCCCCATAACCCCAACCATCCCCACCTCCCTCCCGATTCCACTCCCCCCCTTGGTTTTGTCCGTGTGTCCTTTATAGATGTTCCTGAAAACCCTTCCCCCTTCCCCCCCATTATCCCCTCCCATCTCCCCTCTGGTTACTGTCCATTTGTTCTTAATTTCAATGCCTCTGGTTATATTTTGCTTGCTTGTGCCTTAATTTTTTTAAATATATTTTATTGATTATGCTATTATGGCTGTCCAAAATTTCCCTCTTTGTCCCCCTCCTCCCAGTACCCCCATCCCTCCAGCAATTTCCCTCTTAGTTCATGTCCATGGGTTGTGCATATAAGTTCTTTGGCTTCTTCATTTCCTATACTGTTCTTAACATCTCCCTGTCTATTCTTTCTTTATTTTAATTTATTTTTAATTGTTGTTCTTGTACAGTTTTCTGTCTTTCATTCCCAGCCCACTGCCTCAGCCCTCCCCACCTCCCTCCCATTTCCATCCCCCCTAGTTTTTGTCCATGTGTCCTTTATACTTGTTGCTCCAAACCCTTCCCCTTTTCCCCTGAAATTCCCTCCCCTCTCCCCTCTAGTGACTATCAGCCTGTTCTCAATTTCAGTGTCTTTGGTTATATTATGCTTGTTTGTTTGTTTTGTTGATTAGGTTCCTGTTAAAGGTGAGATCATAGGGTATTTGTCTTTCACTGCCTGGCTTATTTCGCTTAGCATAATGCTCTCCAGTTCCATCCATGCTGTCGTGAAGGGTAGGAGCTCCTTCTTTCTTTCTTTCCTATCTATTCTTTACCTACCAATTTTTACTTTTCAATCCCTGCACCTTTATCCCCCTTCTCTTCCTTCCCCTTCCCCACTGATAACCCTCCAAATGATCTCCATGTCTATGATTCTGTTCCTGTTCTGGCTGTTTGTTTAGTTTGTTTTTGTTTTTGTATTTTAGATTCACCTGCTGATAGTTGTGAATTTGTTGTCATTTACTGTTTATAGTTTTTATCTTTTTTCCTAAATAAGTTCCTTTAACATTTTGTATAATAATGGCTTGGTGATGATGAACTCCTTTAGTTTACCTTGTCTGAGAAGCACTTTATCTGCCCTTCCATTCTAAATGATAGCTTTGCTGGATACAGTAGTCTTGGTTGTAGGTCCTTGTTTTTCATCACTTTGAACACTTCTTGCCACTCCCTTCCTGTCTGCAAAGTTTCTTCGGAGAGATCAGCTGACAGTCTGATGGGAGCTCCTTTGTAGGTAACTCCCTGCTTTTCTCTTGCTGTTTTTAAGATTCTTTCTTCATCTCTATCCTTTGGTATTTTAATTATGATGTGTCTTTGTGTGGTCTTCATTGGGTCCAACTTGTTTGGGACTCTCTGTGCTTCCTGGCTCATATATCTATTGCCTTCAGCAAATGAGGGAAGTTTTTTTTTTCAAATAAGTTTTCAATTTCTTATTCTTCCTCTTCTCCTTCTGGCATCACTGTGATTCGGATGTTGGGACTTTTGGAGATGTCCCAGAGTCTTCTTATTCTCTCCTCATTTTTTTGAATTCTTATTTCTTCCTTCTGCTCCAATTGACTGTTTATTTCTTCTTTATGTTCCAAATCATTTATTTGAACCTGGCTTCTTCTCCTTCACTGTTGGTTCCCTGTGGATTTTTCTTTATTTCACTTAGTGTAGCCTTCATTTCTTCCCTTATGCATTTGCCATACTCAAGTTGTTCTCTGAGCATCCTTATCAACAGTGTTCTGAACTCTGCATCTGATAAGTTGGCTATCTCCATTTCCTTTAGTTCTTTTTCTGTAGTTTTGTTCTGTCCTTTAATTTGGGCCATGTTTCTTTGTCTCCTCAATTTGGTAGCCTCCCTGTGTTTGTTTCTGTGTATTAGGTAGAGCTCCTTTGACTCCCTTTCTTAGCATACCTGTTAAGTTTTATGGAGCAGAGTCTAAGGTATTTGCCAAGGCAGGGAAAACTGCTTCACTGCTTTGTGGCTCTGTATGTGGAGGAAGGGTTGTAAAGGGGACAATGCCACTGCCTGGCTGCTAGAGGCATGCTCAGAGCTCACCCCACTTCCAGTCACTTCACCCACTTCCCATATGTGAGTGGCTAGTTGACCTAGTGTCGATCCCCAGAGTTGGTGGGTTTGCATAAATTCTAGGACTGTGTGGTCCATTTAAACAGACTCTACTGAGAGACCAGTAGTTTCTTCCAGCACCCCAACCTCCATTGGTTTTTATAGCCAGACTTTAGGCTTTATTTTCCTGGCACTGGAACCCTAGGCTGCCCATTCTGGCCTGGGGCTGAGATCACTCACTCCCCAAGCATCCTTCCAGATTTTTATCCACCACACATAATGTGGGATCACCCATTCCACCAGCCACTGCCATCTCTCCACTGCCTCACCACATCCTCTCTGCCTGCTTCCTGTCTCTGCCCCTCCTACCCATCTGGATGAATATGGCTTCTTTAAATCCTTGGTTGTCAGACTTCTATACAGTTTGATTTTCTGGCAGTTCTGTGTGTTTTTTGTTTTGAAGTTACCTGTGATACTTCTTATGGTTGCACAAGGAAGCAAAGTATGTCTTCCTATGCCTCCATCTTGACCAGAAGTCCATGCCTTAAAATTTTAACAAGTTAAAAAAAAAGTTAAAAAAAATTTTAGCAAATTTTTTCTAAAAAAGATTTTAGCAAATTTTTTCTAAAAAAGATTTTAGTGTTATTATTATATGTAGAGAATGTTGTAGTAAACATAGTGAGATAAGAAGTCAGAAAACCTTGCCTTTAATTCAGCTCAGACTCAGTAGCTGTGTGAACTCTAACAGTTCTGCTCCTTCTATAATTAAGGCTGGAACACTAAACAGTCTGTCTTTGATGTGACTGATTGTGAGCATCTCATCTGATCATCACAAAAGACTTGAAAATAGAAGGACAAGTAACGCAGTAAAGCACAGAACAAACAGAAATGAGTATTTTAAAACAATATTGTTGAAAAGATGTCACTTTATCTGTGTTTTAACCTGAATATGTACAATTTTATTACAGTGGTCAGATGGGTTCACAGAGTCCAGGAAATTATGAAAATGGCAAAAACAATTAAAAGAACTTAAACGAAGCTAAACATACTCTACAGAATGTGAACTGTGCACACAGTATTACGGAATAGTTTATTCCTGATTACAAGCAACAGTTGTGAAGAGTATACAGCAGACTCTGACATCCACTTCCAAACTCCCTCCGAGGAGGAGGAAGGAGCTCCTCAGTGTGGGAAGGCTATGACTTCTGTTCTGACCCAGCTGGATTCTTCTCTCAGGCTCTATGTAGCTGTTCCTCTAGGTTTGCTTTGTTCTCCTTCCATGTGGCCTGCACTAATCAGGTCTTTTCTTCACTGCCTTGATTGATTACTATTTGCAAGTCTTTAGTGCACATCTGCAAATTCTTAACTTTCACTTTAAATACCAAGTGCCTATCAAGTAATTGTTTCCTTGAGTGTAATCTACATCATTCTGGATACTGCTTTTCCTTAACCACCAATAGTCTCTCTCTGGGTGTATCTTGCCTCTCTCTCTTTCACCCCCAGTACTCTTTACCTCTGCATCTGTGACCACTAACACAATCAGTGGTCTTCCCACAGTGTTCTCTCTTGACTTTCCTAGATGGGAAGAATCATAAAGTCCACTTGTTTGGGTGTGAGCAGTTACTGATAGTGGTGTGACACACTGCATTCCCACCACAGCATTCTCTGTATAACACAAGGAGAGTGCCCCTGGGAGCAATGTTACAAAGGTATTACTAATTCACTGCTTGTGAGACTCATCATAGGACCCTACCCGTACTGGACAACCAGGAATCATACATTTGTATCCTAAACCCAGTCTCACCATTAGCTTCTTCCCCCAGCTGAACATCCAGATGAGTCCCATTTACCATTTGCTTCTCAGCTGAAGTAGCAAAAGCCTCACTGTGGCGGGAGAAAGGAGAAAAGTCAAGCCACTTGTGCTGCACACCTGCTGCCGTTTTTCTCCAATTTCTCTGAGTAGATGAACTTCTCCCTAGCCTTGTAGTATTAAAAAGTCAAAATTGATAAATTGAGAGTATATTCCACACTGTGGAACTCAAAATTGAATCATGATGGCCAAGGTTTTTTCCCCTGAATCAAACATGTAATTCACTCTAAGAACTCATTTCACAATAAGAAAAAGATTAATCATCTCATTTTTAAAAAGGCAAATGATGTAATCATTTAAAGTGTGTTCTACTCATACAAAAAAACAGATGTTAAATATGATCTTTCAGGATAAATAAATGTCACAAATATTCCTCTTTACTATTTGATGGCTATGGGAATTTCTGAAGTACAGAATATACTGTATTGCTCTTAATCCAACATGTATGCTGAACTATCACCATTTGCCAAATGAACTAGAGTTATTTACATTAGATGAGTTGCAATAATGCATTAAGTTTCAAAATGCAATTTTCTAAACACTATATAAACTGTAAAATTAGACATAGTCTCTATTTCACAGGGTGTGACTCAGGTTTCTTTTAATTTCTGCAAAGACAGAAGTATAACTATAAATAAGAGTAAAATAAAATTAAACTGGGTAATCGTATTTCTTATGTAGCCTGCTGAACTTAACACCCACCAGAAGAGAGTTAATTTTACTTAAAAGATAGAAAGAAAATGAAAGGAGTCAAATTTTCTTTCATTTGTACTATGGAATTATCCTGTTCACTGGGGACCCTTACTATAATCACCATGTAATGTGCAGTACAATCGTATTGACTGCAGGTAAAAAACTGGGCAGATATTGCACAAAATGTTGCATGCAGCAGCATCTCCTGTTGCCTGAACACTTAAAATAGTTATTGCCTTAAACTACCTGAAAACAACGTAAAATCTTATATATTCAAATTTCAGTTAGTTGCATAATTAATAGAGTATAGATACTATATCTGGATTCCTATTGTTCAAATAATGTTTCTCAAATGAATATAATTCTAGGACTATATTTAACTTAATATTTTGTGATGATCCTAGTGGCAATTTGGAGTCCTAACACTGCTTCAACATCATCGTTATGAATGTTGATTATTATTTGATAATATTCCAGAAAACATTGTGATGTCCTCAGCACTATGTTCAAAGTGTTAACTTGTATCTCTGATAAAGGAGAATTTATCATATCTCCTCAGAAAGAGTAACCATTTACTCCAATTAAGCATTGAAACCTAATTTTTTGTTCTGCTTCAAACTAGGGTGTAGAAACCTGAAAAGAAGGGCACTCGTTGCCTAACAGTGAAAAAATAGCTACATAAGCTACAAAATCACTTTTCTTGACCCAGTTGCAGAGCTGGCATTGCAGGACAACCAGGCAACCTAAAGTCCCAGGACTGGGAGGCCACCCCAAGGAGAGGTGGGAGCAAGGATGGTCTCACCTGTGGTCTCCATGCCGTTGGGCACAGAGCAATCAGCAGCTTCCAGTATGAAGACAATTTCTGGGGATCTAGTGCCCAGCGCTGTGGTTATTGTTAACAGTGCTGTCGTATGTACTTGGAAGTTGCTGAGGGTAGATCTTAAATGTTTCACCACAGAGAAGAAATGGTAGTTATGTGACCTGTGGTAGGTATTAGCTAATGCTACAGTGGTAATCATATTATAATATGTAAGTATAAAAAATCAAGACATTGTAACACCTTACTTTTTACAATGTTGCATGTTGTTTATATCTCAATAAAGATGGAAAAAATTTTAAAGCTTAAATGAACAACATCAAAAAACTCAGCCAGCAACGAGTGTGAGCTATTATGATAACCCAGGGAACCACAAACACAAGGGAGTTCACACACGCTTTCAGGTGTTTCTTTCTTTTTTCACAGACATTCAATGGGTACTCACAAAATACTGATAGAAGACGCAGGGCAAGAGCCTGGAGAAAGTCTCCCTCTGTGAGCACAGCAGGGGACTCAGCCACCACGGTTGGGAGGCAGGCAGTCCTGCTCCTCTGCTTGGGCCTCTTTCCCAAAAGCCTTCAGTTTGGGGGGGGGGGGGGCAGTTAACACTATCACGTCCAGCAGAACAGACCTAGTATTTCCTGAAATAACAGAAGATACCTCAGTTGATGGGGGGGTGAGAAGCAGAAAGCATAACTGAGCCCAGGATCCTACCCAGTGCTATCAGAGGTCTCCTGCCTCTGGACCAGAGCAACAGCCTCTACACCCCTGCCACGGGCACAGGCAGGAAAGTGGCTCCTTGCCACAGGAAGGTGCACCACTGAGAAAACTCCACCTGCAGAGGTCCTGGCACAAGTGGCCTACCTAAGCCCCAGGCTGGGCCAGAGGGACAGAGGACCCTCCTGCCCTCACCAGTCTAGGAAAGCTGCAGCACTCTACAACTTGTGAGAGGGGAAGAACTATGGAGAAAATCCCACCTATGGTGCAGGGAGAGAAGGGCAGCTAAAAGCTAAGGGCTGAAGACAAACAATGAGATAAAACTTCAGGCACCCGGATCTTCACCCTAAGCATAAGACATCACTGGAGAAATTTGAAAACCATGGCATGCTGAAGATAACCACAGGAACTTAAAATCCAAACCCAGTTTTTCTACATTAATGCTTACAATGAAATTAATAGAAATAACAAATATATATGGAAGATTCCTGAATACATGAAATTCAAACAACAAATTTCTAAATAACCCATGAGTCAAAAAGAGGGTTACAAAGAAAACTAGGGAGTACTTGGTACTGAATGAGAATGAAAATACAAGGCATAAAAATTTGTGAGATGCAGCTAAAAAAGATGGACACTTGCCCTGGCTGGATAGCTCAGTTGATTGGAGCACCATCCTATACACCAAAATGTTGTGGGTTCAATTTCTAGTCAGGCACATGCCTAGGCTGCAGTTTCAATCCCTGGTTGGGATGTATACAACCAATCAATCTCAATCTCTCTCTCTCTCTCTCTCCCTCTCTCTCTCTTTCTCTCTCTCTCTTTCTTTCTTTCTCTCTCCCCCTCCCCTCTTTCTCCCTCCTCCTCCCTCCCTCCCTTTCTCTCTCTCTCAAATCAATAAACATATCTTCAAGTGAGAATTAAAATAAAAAGGTCCAGTCACAAATCAACATTTAAGTTCCCACCTTAAAAAAAAATGTTAAGAACAAATGTAACCTATAGTAAGCATAAGGAATACAATAGTAAAAATAAGAGTGTATATCAATGAAATTAAGAACAAAAAAACTATAGAAAAAAAATAAATGAAACCAAAACTGTTTTCTTGGAAAAAATCAATAAAATGTATCAACCTCTCACCAGAATGACCAGGTTGAAAGAGAGAAGGCCAGTAACAAACATCATGAATGAAAGAGGACACATTACAACAGACCCCCACAGACATTTAAAGGATAATAAGAAATATTATTTTTAAAACTCTCTGCCCATAAACTTAGCAACTTACACAAAATGGACAAATTCCTGGGAAGACACAAATGGCCAAAATTTACTCCAAAAGAATGCAATAGTTTGATTAGTCTTAGATCTACTAAAGAATTTGAGTTCATACATAAAAATCTTTAAACAAAGAAAACTCCTGGCCTCGACACTTTTATTGTTAAATGGATTTGAGGAAGAAATATAGTTCTTTCTAAAAGCTATTCCAGATTACAGAAGAGGAGGGACTATTTCTCGACTCATTTTATGAGGCTAACATTACCCCAATAATAACACTAGGAAAAAAATGTTACAAGAAAAGATGGCTCTCTATCATGAACACAGACACAAAGATTCTCAACAAAATACTAGCAAATCAAATCCAGCAAAATTTTTTAAACAAAAAAAAAAAATTCATGATCAAGTGAGGCTTTTCTAGTGATTGCAAGACTGGCTTAACATTCAAAAAATCAAATCAGCCAAAATAATTCACCATATCAACAGATTAAAGAAGAAAAAGTATACAGTCATCTAAATTGTTACAGAAAAGGTACCTGACAAAATCCAACTAGGAACAGAAACTTCCTTAGCATGATAAAAAGCATCTACAAAAATATCTACCACAATATCATACTTAATGGTGAAAGACAACGCTCTCTTCCAAATATCAGGAACAAGGTAAGGATATCTGATCTTAACAATTATATTTAATGTCACACTAAGGCACGAACCAATGCAGATAAGGCAAGAAAAAAATAAAAGTCCAATAAACAGGAAAGGAAGGAATAAACCATTTCTATTTGTAGGCTACGCATTGCCTTAATCAGTTCAAGCTGCAATGGCAAAATACCACAGACTGGATGGCTAATAAATAAAAAAATACCACAGTCCTGGAGGCTGGAATTCCAAGATTGGGTTCCAGGGTGGTCAGGTGAGGTCCCTCTTACGAGTAGAGTAGCAGACCTCTCCCTGTAACATCACAGGGTGGAAGGGGCTACAGATCTCTCCGGAGCCTCTTTTACAAAAGCAGTAATCTCGTTAATGAGGGCTCTCCCTTCATGGCTTAAGCACCTCCCAAAAGCCCAACCTCCTAATACCACCAGCTTTGGGAGTTAGGATTCCAACAAATAAATTGGTGGGAGTCACGGGGGGGGACACAACCATTCAAACCATAACAGTTATCAACAAAGAATATCCCAAGGAATCTGCAAAAACTACTAAAAGTAGTAAGTGAGATTAGGAAAGTTATAGGATGTAAGGCCTGTATACAAAAATTCAACTGTATTTTTACCAACTAGGAAAAAACAATTGGAAAGTAAACTTCTTTAAAAGTAGCCTTTATAATAGCACCAAAAAAATAAAATATTGAGGTATAAACCTAACAAAATAAGTTCGAGATCTAAATGCTAAAAGCTGCAAACACTCAAAGTTAAAGAAGACCAATGAAGAGATATACTGGGTTCACAGTTTGCATAACTCAATATTCTCCCTAAACTGATGTAGAGATTCAAAGAAATTTCAATCAAATCCCAGCAGGATATTTTTATACCCATTGACAAGCTGATTTGAAAATGTATATGGAAAGGCAAATAGATACAGGAAAGACTTGTATATACAGTTGGGTTTTTCTTTTACATAGGTGTAAAGCCCATTCAATGCAGAAAGGAAAATCTTTTCAACAAATAGTACTTGAACAATGGAATATCCATACGCAAAGAAAAAATCTGATTCACACTTCACATCTAAAAATATAACTCAAGCCAGATCATAGACTTACATATAAAACCTAAACTCATAAAACAACAGGAGAAAAATTTTGTGACATCAGGCAAAGATCCTCTAGATATACCAAAAACACAAGGAAAAGTTGATAAATCAGACATTATCCAAATTAAAAATATCTGCTCTGCAAAGACACCGTCAAAAGAATAAAACTGTAGAACAGAAAATAAACAATGTTTACTAAGGGCTGAGCTAGGGGAAAATATTGGCTACAAAGGCCTGAGGGGATTTTGAGGTGCTGGAAATGTTCTATATCTTATTTATGGTGATGGATATATATGGCATCATGCATTTGTCAAAGTCATAGAACTGTACTGCTCAGATGAGTGATTTTACTATATAAAAATATACCTCAGTAAGTGACAAATACAATATTAACACATTTTAACTACCCTTGTGTTTTCCTCAAAATGAATCCAGAAAAGTACTTTTTTCTTTTCAAGAAAATTAATAATAACAGCATTGTTTTGCCAAAGTTTTAACAAGCAAATCAATGGAAAAGAATAGAGTTATGATAAAGACGCACACATATTTATAAACGTGAGTAATGACGACGCTGGCATTGTAGCAGGGCATGAGGCCTTTTCCGTGAATAATGTAGTGGAAATCTGATATCCACATGGAAATCATGGCATGCACAATGATCATGCCTCAATAATACACAATAATCAATTCCAGATGCATTGTGTATCTAAACGTGAAAGCAACAATAAAGTTTCTAACAGATAACATAAGACATTATTATTGTGACCCGTGTGTCAGTAATTACTCCCTAAACAGGATATAGAATATAATAATCATGAAGGAAAAGATTGATGAATTGGGCAGTATTAAAATTAGTAAATTTTGTTTATCAGAAGACACCATAGAGAGAGTGAAATAGTACGCCACACCCTGTCAGAAATCCCTCACCACGCATACAAGCACCAAAGGGCTGTTACCATAATATACAAAAATTTCTTATAAAGTAAACGAATAAGACAGACAACCTAATGGAAAAACAGGCAAGAGATTTCAAAGACATTTCATGAAGAACATATCCAAATGTCCAAAAATCTCAAAAAAAATGTGCTCAAGCTCGCTAATCATCCAGAAACGCAAGCATAGACACAGGGAACGAACTGATGGCTGTTAGGTTGGAGGGTTGCTGGGGGGTTGGGTGCAAAAGGCAAAGGGGTTAAGGAACTCAAATTGGGGTTACAAAGTAGTCATGGGGATGCAAAGTACAATATAGAGAATACAGTCAACGATAGTGCACTATGAGTGGTGTCAAGAGGATATTAGATCTATCGGCAATCACTTCGTAAGTTATGTAAATGTCTAACCCTATGCCATACACCTGAAACTAATACTGAATGTCAACTAACTAAAATTTTTTTTTAATTTTTTTAAAAAAGGTAAAAGAAATGCAAGTTAAAACCACCATGAGATACCATTTCACACCTACCTGAATGGCTAAAAAAAGTGACAAAAATATCATGTTTTAACTGAGATGTGAAACATGAGGAGAACCTGGAGGCAGTTGCAACAATCCCCACAAGAGATGCAAGTTAAGGAGCAACTGGCCTAAACAGGTAAGACAAAAAAATAAATAAATAAAGGAATGTATGTGAGAGCATGCAAGAGAATTGCCAGAAGTTGTTAACTGATTAAATGCAAGGGGAAAAGGAAAAATAACTGAGACAATATAATGTCTCGAACAAGTAAGGGAAGCTTAACCACCACATACTTCAGAGAATTTTTATCTTCTTTTGTTGTAGGAAAAAACACCATTCATTATAATCAATAATTTGTTGCATCTTTTTTACACCTAGAAGTATTTATGTTGTACGTGACAGGCATAATCCAGATGGTGCCTATTAGAAATCCTGCATCCACATATATACCTATTATGTATTATAAAATCATATTGTATACAAGGTCTGTTCAGAAAGTATCCAGCCATGCAGTATGAATAATAGAGACATTTATTTAAGAAGATACAAGAAACACTGTACACAGGACAATGATGCCTCAGTTCCCTTCAAAGTGGACACCTTGGGACCTCACACGGTTCTCCCAGCATCTCTTCCACTGTTCAAAACACTGCAGAATCCTTTGTTGGAATTGCCATCAGCTGACCCTTCAGATTTTCCTGAATGTCAACCAACAGTCTAAAATTTCTTCCCTTTCAAAGGTGATTTTAGTTTTGGGAAAAGCCAGAAGTCGCAAGGTGCCAAATCTGGGCTGTAGTGGGGCTGAGTCACCTGGTTGATCTGATGTTTCACCTAAACTGCATGAGACATGATGCAGGAGCAGGCACATCGTTGTGATGAAGCTGCCAATCAGCAGTTGCCCACAGCTGTGGCCGTTTTCATTTTCCTTGTGTTGCATCTCTCAACTGAGGTAACACTCCTTATTAATTGTTTGGCCTGGAGGGGTGTACTCATGATGGACAACACCTTCCCAATCAAAAAACACAGTTAACAAGGTCTTGATCTTGCTGTGCCTTTGCTGTGTCTTTTGAGGTGTGGAGAACCAGGCAACTTCCATTGGGATGACTGGGTCTTTGTTTCTGGATCAAGAGCTCCAGATTCAGGTTATGACCTTCTTGAGGAAATCTGGTTCATTGGTAGTGATTTGAATCAAATCATTAGCAACTGCAGAATCATGTTCCTTCTGCTCTGATAGCAGAAGCTGTGGAATGAATGTTGCCACAGTATGTTTCGTGCCAAGATCCTGCATCAAAATCGCAAACACAGTTTTTGGAATCCCTGGATCAGCTCCTGGTTCTCACACTGTCAGTCACCAATCTTTTTTTATTGCAGACCATACACGTTCAACATTCTCAGGTGTTCTGGTTGTTGCAGGCCTTCCAGAACATGGATCGTTTTCAACAGATTCTCAACCATGTTTGAAGCATTTGTGCCACACTTTCATTTGTGCTGCATTCATCCCTGAAAGCCTTCTGAATCATCTGAATAGTTTCCTCAGAGGAATGTTCAAGCCTAACACAAAATTTGATGGAGATTCATTGCTCTACTCACTCAGTCATTCTGAATGCAATGGCCACACAGTGCACATGCTCACTCAGCAGCGTCTACTACCCCCCCGATTGGTACAGTGAAGTCATCATTGTTCACACATGCACATTCCAGTCCACTCTCTTTGGCTGCTGGGTTACATCCGTGTCATGCAAACTGTTCTCATTATATTAACAATAGCTGGAATTTTTCCAGACAACTCTTGGCATATAATTATATTATAAAATTATATATTGTATGTTAAATTTGTTATCTCCATTTCTTCATAGCATTTCTGCATATATATGCAAATACTGACATCATTGTCTTGTAAATCTTTTGATTCTGTCACCAAAAAGTTCATGTTTTACAAAGTTTTCTAATTACGCAGATGAATAAACCACAGTTACAAATAACTCATCTCAGAGTACTTTTCTCTGTTGGACTGACATCAGTTTCCCAAGACCTAATTAAGCCTAGTCAGATAGCTTATTAGAGCCCATTCACTTAAATATTTTCCAGACTAAATTATGGATCTTATCTATTTTACAGTAAGCTCTAATTAGCAGTTTATCATTTGAAATTCCCAGGCCACCAAACTTCCAAACAGGAGACTCAGCCACTTTATGTCATGAGTGGTGACTGGTCAATGGGTATGTTTTAGAGGTCAAAGGCTGAGTCCGAGTCAGGCTGGGTCTGCCCTGGGCAAAATTTGAAAGACAAAACTTGCCTTTCATTACTCTGGTTCCTTCTGATTTGTTTTGTTTTGAGGAATCCCTCCGCCCCACATGCAAATTTTCCCTCGCTGTCCCCATCCCCCAGTCTCCTTGTGCGGGCCCCTGACCGTCTTCCTTCTGGCTGCACCTCCACATTTGCTCTGACGCCAAATCCTATCATGCCCAAATCTCACTCTCTTCACAGTTCATCGTCCCCCCCACTCCTGTTAGGTAACGAGTTAGATAACACACAGGGTCAGTGGCTGACGATGTCACTGAACACTATTGTTCAGAACATGTTTTGTTTTATTACATCTTAAATGAAAGTCATTGATGTAAAAATTCAGGGCAAAAGGTCTATTTTTCAGACAAAAATGTCCCTTTTAAACTCCTTTAAACAATGGAGTGTAAACTTCCCCTCTATTTAACCAATATCAGTGATTGGCAGTATTTGTTTTTTGGAGAATTTTTAAGTTCAATAATTATAATATACAAGGGATAAAGAAAAGGGAATAAAATATATTTCAATAACAGGCATAGGAAAGATAACCTAGCAGATCATGCTTGCAATGGTAATAAGCTGAAGATAGTTGGCTGAATAATTATGACTCCAGAGAAATAAAGTAGAAAAGGGAAAAGAGAATATTATCAAAATTAAAGAACTAAGGGCTGGGCTGGGTGGGGGCTGTTGGAAACGTTAGAGCTATAAATTTATGATTTCTAACAAAGAATTCTAATTGTATGTACACAGGAATGGAATTGTAAATGTAGACCTTCACCTTTATATAAATAATAAAATTAATAAGACATTAATTAGATATTAAATTTTCTAAAAAAGTAAATCACTTGGAAAGGTATTGTAAACCTCATTGAGGACAGAAAAATGAAGCAGACCTTCAAGAAAACTTATTTTGTCACAACTTTAGAAGTTTCTTTGAATTATGTCAGACAACCAATAAGAGACAACATATTTCAACATCTTTTCTTGATGTTTATGTAATGGTTCATTTTTCTGAGTTCCCCTGGTGAAACAGGACCCATATTAGAAAACAAAGGAGCTCAGAATGCAAATTCTTCATGTTCTTTAACGACACATGGATTTCAATCGAAAATTATAAGGGAAATTTTCTAAATTATCTATGACAAATAATAAGTATTCAAAACTTTTCTCCAATAAAATAAACCAAAAACTGCATTCCGTAACATTGGTTGAACTTGAATTATAATACCAATATTTCTACAGAATTAACACATATGAATTACATTTATAGTTTGAACTTGGTATTCTTCAGTCCTCTGCTGTGGT